>CM076574.1:1256607087-1256847571 GCA_034641835.2 Pinus albicaulis | reverse complement strand
TCTTGCGGGTGGGCCAGTGGCTTCCCCTCCCACATCCCATCATGTTAAACACTACCAACTTCACCCGCATCTGGGTTCTCATGTATGAAAGTTGATGTACCATTGATATTATTTTTTTTATATTTTTGCATGGCCATTGGACAATGATTTACTATGGTTTTCCTACTAAATTCAAATGGATGATTATTCAAAAATATTGAGAATTAGTTTAGTCTCAAGGCATAGCCAAGAGTCTTACTGGATAATTATAGATTACCTCTCCAATGGATGATTGTACATTTTTCATGTACTTTTTCACGTGAATTTCAGTTGATGCTAGATCTTACATTAATAGCTATACTTGCATGAATATCCATGCTTTTATACTTCCCCACTATGGTCAATGTTGATGTATGGCCTTGGCCCATTGATATTACAATTAACTCACTATTCATATTCAATTTTATCCAGTTCAGCCCAATAAAATAAGGAAAACAGAAAATTGAAATGCGGGCTACATAAAAATGATTTTTTTAAAAACTACATTAATGTTTGATATCACGCACACATTCGCATGCGCGCATTCGCCCTCAGCTCTTGTAGAACAGAATTCGCTCTCAGCATTCGCCCTCAGCTCTTGCAGAACAACATTCACCCTCAGTTCTTGCAAAATGGTAAGTTCTTACTGCAGGCCCTTCCTCCTGTAGTAGGGTTGACCCTATTTGGGTTTTTTTGGAGCCTCTGAGAATACAAAGGTTGTGATTTATTACGAGGCACTGCCTATATTTGTGGAACTTCTTGCCTATGTGAATGATAATGTTCGAGAACAGGTAGCACGTTCATTTTAGAGGCATAAAATTATTCTTCCCAACTATCTTTATACATCTGTAATTTTGGAATTTGATTTAAAAAAATACTACCCAACTTTGAGTTCAATTGGTGTTCGTGTAAGGCTGTTTGGGCAACTTTGAGTTCAACTGGTGTTCGTGTAAGCCTGTTTGGGCTTTGGGAAATATTGCTGGAGACTCTACATCATTTAGGGATCTTGCCCTCAGTCATGGAGCTCCGAGGCAGGTGCTTTCCCAGTTGAATGATACTGCCAGAATTTCAATGATACGAAATTGTACATGGGCTCTGTCAAATTTTTGCCGTGGTAAACCCCAACCACTATTCGAACAGGTAAGCAGAACACATTTTCTGCCTCTTCTTCTTAGTTCGCAGATACTGTGGATTTTTTTTTATAGATCTTGGTGCTTGGTAGATTTGGATGTAATATGGACCTAGGCGCTTGTTCATTACAATGTCTCCGTCATCAGGTTTTATAAAATGCTCAGAAATTTGGGTTTCACAAGGGGATTACCCTTGCTTGCAATTATCGATTATCAATCACATTCAAAAAAAGTCTTTCGTAGCATTGTTGAGCTCTTTGTAGGTGAATTTCCGAGGCAATTTCACAATATCTGAACTAAATTTGTCTGTCCTTTTCAATACTCTGTGCTTGTAACAGAACCAGACAAAAAATCTAGTGGCCAATGCAACAACAACAACACCTCCTGTTGCAATGCCTGCAATTCACCCTCTCTGCACGCATGAATGACTATGTCACCCTCTTTTGTGAACAGGTACTGGAGCTGAAGGTACTGGTTTCCATTAGGATCGTGGAATTCAACATCCAAAATAGTATCAAATTCCACTGCAATAGTATTCCCCAGCGAGGGCAACAGTTCATTGAGACCTATTGGACTCATCACCCCCAAATAGCCTCCAGGGCTACCCAGAGTGTGATCATCTGGAGCAATAAAAAATTCTCATCCATCCCCAATTGAAACAAGAACAGGACCCACATTGGTTACAGAAAAGGAGAAACATGTTTTGAAAGAAGAAGAAACTTTTGTATTAGGGTCCAGAAATCTAACTGGTCTATTGTACAATGCCCTACCTGCACTTCAAATTGGTACTCCCAACTCCATGCTAAGGCTCACTGTGCCATTCTTCAAATGAGCATCTTAACCTGAAGTTTGATTCCAAAAAACCCAAGTCCCCTGTTCTATGCCCAAGACCTGTGTTACAACGAGTAGAGTTCTGAGCGAAATACTTCACAATAGGAAGCAAAAGAAACATCGCAAAATTGCTCCGCTTTAGACTGATAATTTTCTGTGCGAAAATTCAACTGTGGACAGTAAAAACATAATATCAAACACAACCAATCGACAATGGAATTTGAACATGAGGATTTATAATCACAGAAAACCCTCTCCAGGTTAAAAGAATTCCGGAATGGCTTTAAGATTCTACTAGTGAGCGCTTACAACACCATAGAAATTACTTTCACAATGAAATCTACTGGAAGCAAAGCCCTTGTACAGTTTCTACATTTCCACAGTGGAAGCAAGAATCTTGCTATCTCTCATGATCTGGTTTTGTGGTCAAATCCTTTGCTATGGCTGTCTTGTTCTGCTAAACATGGATCTGTATTAGCTTTGGCTCTGGTTCTCATTTAGGATCGTGGCTATCTGATCTTGCTGTGGCTTTGACTATACAAACTTGTTCAATAGGAAAATGTTGACTCTGCTATATATAGGAGCTTCAATGGGTGCTCTCAAACACTTTTTTGGGCAGCTTTGTTTTGTCTCTGATTCAAGGCAGAACTATGTTGGCCTTGGTTTTTAGTCCTTGGAACTTAGTTCTCTCATATTTTCCATCCTATCCCCAGTTTGCTACCGAGAAAGACATAACTTCACGATATCAAAATTGACTATTTTTGGCCATTTATCTTTAGTAATGGTACAACCTTAATTTGGTGCATTCGTACAGTATCTGAAGAGCACTCTCAAGTTGTTATTCAGTATTTTAGCATAACTACTAAATTTAACTGCCATGCTCTAATATTTATATCAACCATAAGCATTTTTAAGGTAGTTCCACGTTTGTGAAGCAGAAGGAATGCTTCTGACAACTTCTTATCATAGTGGTACAATTCTGTTCGCAGTTTATCTTTTATAAACCTCCAATTTTCCAAACGTAGTAGAGACTACAGTTTGCATCTGAAATTTTGGACAAATCTGTTTAGTATTCTACAGAAAATGCATTAAGAATAAAAAAAGCCCACAATTTGTAAAAAGCCCACAATTTGTAAAAAGCCCACAATTTTGTAAAAAGCCCACATTTTGTAAAAAGCTCACAATTTGTAAAATGCCCACTTTTATTTTCTTTTTGCTTATATGTTGAGCTCCCATTGAGTTCAACAAGTCTTGGGTTTTCTACACCATTGAGAGAGATTTATTGTTTTCTTTATAGGATAATTTGCATCAATGGAAGAAAATATTGGAGCTGGAAAAAAAATTCAAAAGGGTGAAAGGGGTGATGGCAGAGTTTATTGCCCTTGTAAAAAATGTTGTATGAGAAATAATGTTATAGTTTTAATAGCAACAACAACAGTGCATTGTAGGAAATATGGGCACATTGATGGTGGATCGAATGACTATCGTCCCATGGTAATTAATTATCTATATTCATTTTGATTATATCGTAAAATTTTATATTATTTTAAATTTTTAATATTTTTTATATGCGCACTAATGTTTAATTATTAATGTTTGTAATTTTCATAAAGGCACAGTTGCCCCCCAACATTTTGCAGATGATCAACCAGCTTCCACAACAAAATAGTAGTAGATTAGATGATGTTGCACCAGTACAAGAGAATATTGCAGCAAATATTAGTATTGGAAATGATGTTGTACAAGGTGAAGAACATGAAGCGAATGATGAAGGTAATTTTAATGATCCCATAGAGGTAGATCATGATGATAGTAATGAGACAGTTCACATTAATGATGGGACAAATCAAATGCTCCAAGACTTGTATGGTGAGTCAGATGATGATGGTGGAGATAGCAGTGACGGTATTTATGATGTACCTCTGATTGAAAGGTCAAGTGAACGACTTTTTGAACACTCAAATGCAACTCTTCTCTATGCTACATTGTTGCTGGTGAACTTAAAGGTTATGAATAATTTGTCGAACAGATGTATGACACAACTCCTAAGGTATGCAATATGTATATATGATCACATATATGTAAATGTTGATTATTTTCCCTTTTTTTTAGTTGTAATAAATGTGTAAAATAATAACTTATATATAAGTTATTATTTTACACATTTATTACAACTAAAAAAGGGGAAAATAATCAACATTTACATATATGTGATCATATATACATATTGCATACCTTAGGAGTTGTGTCATACATCTGTTCGACAAATTATTCATAACCTTTAAGTTCACCAGCTCTCTGCTATTGTTGTTGGTGAACTTAAAGGTTATGAATAATTTGTCGAACAGATGTATGACACAACACCTATGATATGCAATATGTATATATGATCACATATATGTAAATGTTGATTATTTTCCCTTTCTTTTAATTGTAATAAATGTGTAAAATAATAAGTTATATATATATATCATAGTTATCAAAACCAACCAGTCAGGACAGCTGCCGGTTGGAACCGGCCTTGCAACCCGGTCAATAGCCTATTCTCACCTGTTTTGGCCGGTTAACCGGACCTAACCGGCCGGTTAAGTAAGGAACCGGCTAGTTTATGCATAAAATGGCCAGTTCCGTACTTAACCGGCTGGTTAGGTGCTCCTCCATGAGTTGCAAATTCCTCAGTGTCTCCTCCATGAGCTGCAAATTCCTCTATTATACTAGCAACAAACTTCTCTAATAACTCATACTCAACACCTTATAGTAGCAACAATACACATGATGACTGATAAATACAAGGCTGGCTAGCATAAAATCCCTGGCAACATGCAACTCATCAAGTGTACTTGATGACAATTTCTGTTCTCAAAACAATCAGCAGCAACCTTATTTCACACTCAGCTAGGAACTGTCAGACCCTCTCTCTCTGCTCACACATAGCAGCAGCATAAATACAAAACCTTTCACACAGCATACAAGAAATTCGATCATGGAATCAAGACTGATGCAAATGGTGTGACGCCACTCAAGGGACAAAAACATACAACCTAATGAAAATGTGACTGGAAATAATAAATTGACCACTAGAAAATTCCCGCTTGGAAATGCACTAAACTGGCTACTGAGTTTTCTGGGTTTTAATGAATCTTTTCAGTGATAAATTTTGTCAAACACATTGTGAGCAGACTGCTAAAGTTGTAATGCTCTCTCAACTTGTTACAAATAGCACTAATAGTGGGTTTCATAAACCAATTCAATACCTCTAAGTGTTGTAGATGTTTTCTAGAAATTTATTGGCAAGCAAACATAGATAATGAAGAATACAATATCTTCAAAATGCTGGTCTGATATATATATATATATACTGAACCCAGAATTGTCTTTAAGGCTGATACAATGAATTGACAACAGATCTGAGCAGGGACAGATTGTATATTATAATATTAACTCAGCAATAAAACACAGTGAATAATATAAGAGAAACATGATACATTACTTCAACAAGTTTGCTTATGTATTTTTCGATGATATGTATTGCATTTGCTGCCATTTTGATATATTCACCTTTGCATGGTATATAAATGAGCAAAATTTTCATATTTTGTCTCTATTGGCTTGGAATCATGGTTGCAAATCTTAAAAATAGTTTTTATTTATTTATTTATTTTTCATTTTATTAAAAAATAATTATTTAATGTATTTTTTTTAAAACTGGTTCATTGAGATCTGATCGCTACAGGTTAGATCGGTTCCGGTTCGAAACCCGGTTCATTAGCTCCACCGATCCGGTCACCGGTTCCTATTTTAATAACTATTATATATATATATATATGAATAATAATCTTTACAAGACACTACTTTTTGTTTCTGTTGTAGATTGTTGGGTGAATATTTGTTACCATCGCCAAATACTTTACCTCGAACATATCGAGATCTACGTGCTATTATGAAACACTTTGGAATGGAATATAACACTATAGATGCATGTCATAAAGATCATATTATATATTATGGAGAACATGCGTTGAAAACTGAATGTCCGAAATGTGGTACCAGTAGATATCGAACAGATCAACTAACCAAAAAGGCGCCTCAAAAGGTTCTTCGTCATATTCCCATAATTCCACGTTTGCAGCGAATGTTCAGGTGTAACAGCATAGCACAGTTTATGGATTTCATTGGCGGCCGATGGTGTTAATCCATTCGGAGAGCTTAGATCTACTTACTCAGTGTGCCCTATTTTCGTTATCAACAATAACATTCCTCCTTGGATGTCAATAAAGAGGGAGCACATAATGTTGACTATGATTATTCCAGGTATTTGATACATTATTTCTTTGAATGTAACATTTTCATTTCTCTCGTTGTTTGAATAAATATATATTTTATTTATTTACTTACTTATATATGCATATATCATGGGAGTAATTATTATGTTCCGTAATTTTGAACAATTAGGTAAGTACCAGGTCAAAGATATGAATGTATATATTGAGCCTCTTATCGATGAGCTAATACAGTTATGGCATGGCATCACTATGTATGACATCACTAAGCCAATCAAGTAGAAGAGATTTCAATGTCGTGGAATGCTTGTATGGACAATTCATGATGCCCCAGGACTAACACATGTTTGTGGTATGTAATATTTCATTGCACTTTAATATGATACATAATTATCTAAATTAGATATACCATATTGCATGTTTTTAAAATGATCTCATAGTATATTAATTGTTATTGATCCATCTATTGCAGGTCTTCAAACAAAGGGTAGATTTGCATGTCCAGTTTGTGGCCCTAAGATGAAGTATCGTCATTCGCCAGACTTTAAAAAGATGGTGTTTGATGAGTTTAGGCACTTCCTCCCTAGGAACCATAAGTATCGTACTACTGAAAAACATATTTTCAATGATAAAGAAGAAACTAGATTAAAACCACGAAGAATGACACCTCAGTTGTGGATGTTGGAATATAACATAATTAATAATCGTCGAGCAGCTGGTACGTAATTTGTGTGTATATATATATATATATTATTTGTTTATGTAATGTTTGGAATTTTTGTTTTAACTAATGAATTTATTTTATTGTATTTTATAGTTAATATTGTTCTGATTTATTTTATTCTTTGATATCAAGGTCATCGTCGCTGTGAAGGTACTAATATTGTACTTCCACCTGGAATGAAATGTTATCCTTCTCAATTCGCGAGGTTGCCCTACTATGAGGACCTAAAAATAGCTCATTTGTTTGATACAATGCATGTCGGGAAGAATGTGACAGAAATGTTATGGCGAACCACATATGGTGCACATGAGAGAGATAAAATTGACAAAATTTGTGCTGACATTGAGAAATCAAATCATGCAATGAAAAGTGTGATCGACGGATCAAATAACAATGGAGGTCGAAATTATAATAATATTCCATGGTTATTAACAGAACAACAAAGCAATGATGTAAAAGAGGTCGTTAGAAGAATTAAATTTCCAACAGGTTTTGCTCCAAACATAAATAATATCTTAACGAAGAAAGGTGACTTCAGTGGGGTGAAAACACATGATTGGCATACCTTTATTAAGGTAATTTTTTTGGTATACGTTTTTGTTTGTTATTGCTTGAATACATATTTTAAATTTTCATTTTTTCTGTTTAATTTGGAAACCAATAACGATTCATTTTTTATTGTTATAGTATGTTCTACCTGTATCTCTCCCAAACGACTTCGACAACAATGTCAAACAAGTTATATATGGTCTTAGTAAATACATGAGGTAAGTAGTTTTGATTTATACGCAAAATCTAATCGCTACAATTTATTTTTGTACTTGATGAAATGATGTATTAATTTACTTGTAATGAAATATATATTATGTTTCATTGAAATAACCTTGCGTAATGATTTGCAGATGGTTGTCATTGAAAGAAATCCATCAAGATGAAATAAAGTATTGGAAGAGAGAAATTCCTCGGCTAATGTGTGAAATGCAAAAGTATCTACCTCAAACATTTTCAATGCACAAGAACACTACTTGATACACCAAGTTGAGGAGATTGAAATGTGTGGACCAGTACACACAAGGTCAATGTGGATGGTCGAGAGGCACCTGAAATCCTTGAAGGCTTTGGTTAAACGAAGAGCACGACCTGAGGGTTCTATGGTGGAGGGATATGTGGTATATCAATCCATGGTGTATATTAGTCATTATCTTCCTAAATTAGCTGCGCCAGTCATGAAGGCGGTGGATTGCATTTGGGATGTGAACTCCATCAAAAAAATTGAAGAGGAGCACCTGTTGGGAAAAGGTAGAATGAAGAAAGTGAGAGGTAAAAGATTTATTATGTATAATACATATAATGTTTCATTTTTTTACATCATGTATATGATCATTATATTCATTCAAGTTTTATTCTTTCATAGTTTATTAATTAATATAATTTACCATGGTTATAAGTAATATTTATTAATATTGGTGAATTATTGTTTTTTTATTCAGGTGCTCAAGATTATGAAGCGCTACTTTTATACATTGCAAACAATCTTGAGTGGATGAGTGAATGGATTGAAACATGTAAAGCACGTAACGACGGTAGGTTATCATGGCAAATACTGTCTGAATTGATTAGAGAAGCGTATCGTAGTGGAGATGGGAACGTTACGGACAGGGAAATCGATTTAGCATATGGTTTGAAAGATAGAAAGGTAAGCAATTAATTCACCTATTTTATTCATTAATTATTTTATACTATATTTATAATGTGACAAGAAGTTTGATTTTTCAGTTAATTTTCATGCTGTGTAAATTATATGTTTAATTATTAATTGAGAATGCACCTTTTTCATGTTTGGCATATTGCAGTTGAAACACCACAAGGCTATGTGGTGCAATGGTCGTCAATTTCGCGTTAAACAGTTGGATGATAACAGGAAAAATTCTGATAGTGGGATAGCTGCAGTATTCCGGGTCACTAATGTTTCCTCCAGGAGTGACAGACATCCTCGAGAATCTGAAAATAGATATTATGGGTTCTTAGATGATATAGTTGAGTGTGACTTTAATTCCTTCAAAATAGTTTTGTTCGACGTCAAATGGTATAGGCTACGGATGAATGTACGTGATGATGATAGAACAGTTATTCAACATGACAATGGATTTCCAATGGTTAAAACATCGCAGTTTGAATCAGGAATAGATCGCTATGTTTTTCCAAGCCAATGCGAACAAGTCTTTTACTCAGAGGTTCCAGGTGAGAAGGAATGGTCATTTGCTATTAGATATGATCCAAGAGGAAGGCCAGTAGAGTATACTGTAGAGGAAGAAGATGATATTTATCAAGAAGAAGATGATGCAGTGGCAGATGAGCAGGAAGATGCATTGACAGAAGAAGAAGATATCTTAGATGATGAACCAGGCATAGGAGATGAGGCAACAATTATTGATGATGATGTCGATGAGGATATTATTGAAAATGACATAATTGATGATGATGATGACATGGTCGATCATTTCAACACCGTTTCTGAATCAGATGTTGATATAGATGTCGATCAGTTGGATGAAGATCAAGAAGATACAGAAGAATATTGATACGGATGTTATGTTCGAGTATGAGCTGGTATGTTATAACTTTATATTTTAATATGTAGGAATTATTGTCTGTTGGGAAAAATACTGAGAGGGGGGGTGAATCAATATTTAGGGCTGACTGAAAACTTTTCACCAGAGATATTATTATGCGGTTAATTCTTTACTTGGATTATTGCACGGTCACGGTTCTGCTCTTCCACGCAGGGTTCCGTCGTGCTTCCGTTTGTTATGTTCCACCTCTTTCCTTCCAGGTTCCGTTCATGATTCCAAAGGGTTAGTCCGTGTTCCACCGAAATTTCAATGCCAAATACTCTGTTTTAGTTATTTCGCGTTATAACTGGTTTTCTCTCGCTCCTCGTTCCTTTCTCCATGAAATCCAGTCAGATCCTTACTAATAGAGTAGACCCTTCCATCATATATTTAATGAATATATATAACTCCACTGTCTACCAGTTTGGATACACTGTCAACCGTATTAACATCGGTTCCTCGATCAACATACAGAGCACAGGGTTTCTTACGGATGTCAATTATCCTTCATCGGGATGCATACATATGTTCACACATGAATTAACTCGTCCTTATTTATATCGATTCTCCATTAAATACAGAGCTTGCCATCAAGGACAATCATATAATAGGATACAGGAAACATATTTCCAACATTGTCTTTAAATAATTTACTAATTATGCGGGTTTGTTGCATGTTGTTTATTATTTCAAACCAATAAATAATGGTCTTACTATTGTTTATTATTTTGCAGGATTCGCAGGATTCATTTGATTCTATGGTCAGGTCTCTGAAAAAGCCAATTAAACACTTAAATAGTCAAGATCTGGAACACAGGCTTTACCCCCACCATAAATTGCTGAAAAATCGGCCTTCAGTTCAGCTTGCTGTGCTGAAGACGAGGGTGGATTTGCATGATCAGTTGAATGAAAATGAATCAGATATTCGGGATGCTTTTGAGGGCAGATCCATAATCCCCATAGATGAAGATCCCATTGCTGCAGAATTTCTGTCTGCGTTGAAGCACAAGTATAGTGTTGTATCGAAATACAAATTAGAGGACAACTATACCAAGTCTAAATCAACTGAATCCAGTTCTAGTGCTCTTGAACTTACCGAATTAAAGCCAGAAGTAGGATTTACAATCTCTAATGGGAACGGGTATGGTAGTTCCAATATTGGATTGGATGTCCAGAGCTCTGCAATAGGCACTGGACCTGATTGTAATGAACCCCAACTAATTCAATGTGATGAAAATATGGACTTTGATGATGATCAGGAAAACAAGCCAGAGCATTTTGGCAATATTGAAGAAACTGAAGAGGTTTTCTGTGATCGATTGAATCAACTCAGCCATAAGACATCTACTGCAGGTTGGTTTGTATCAGAAGGAGAATCGATTTTGCTTTCCCATGATGATGGATGCTGCTCTTTTCACAATATAGCAAATTCAGAGGTGTGGAGGTTTTAATTGTTGTACTTAATTTTGGGGTTTATGGGTGTTATAATTTACACATTTTGGGATTTTCTATTAGAAATAGGGAAAAGCCTAGGGGTTAGATTATTCTCATGGTTTAAATTTCTATATTTGAAATAAAATTCACCAATTTCTGTTTAAAAAAATGATTTGCCTAAATATTTGATGTAGTTTAAATACGATGTAGTTCATTTCAAAGACTGTTGAAATTTTCTAGAAACTATGATTGGCATTTCAAGAATATTTATGCACTCTTTAAATTTTCCCTTAACATAAAGGGTAATTGATTTATGAGTAATACTCAGTATTGTTATTTTCCAATCTCCAGGAGAAGGCTGAATATAAAGCTCCATATGGGCTTACCCCAAACATGTGGGGTGATTGCTGGTTGATCAGAGCAGCTAGTTCAGATGGTTGCTCTAGTAAATATGTTGTGGCAGCATCTGCAGGTTGTACATTGGACTCAGGTTTCTGTTCATGGGACTTTTATAATAAAGAAATTATGGCATTCCATACTGAATCAGAGGCCTTCACTTCAACGTCCAGTACCATCTCTCTAGTTTTGGCAAAGAGGGATGTCTCGGGGAGAAATTTTGGCTTTGCAAATGTTGTGCCAGAGAATCAACATTGGTGGTACAGGCCATGTGGGCCTCTTATGGTATCTACTGCCAATGCCCAAAAGACAGTTAATATTTATGATATTCGTGATGGAGATCTTGTGATTTCAATGTGTTTGTTTTGAAAGTTTAGGTTTCATAGTAAATCATCAATGGGCTCTAAAATAAGGCCACATTGAAATCTTGGATACATGTTTCATGCCGAAATCAGTTGTATCTTCCATAAATACACAATCTTGGACCACTCTGTATAAATCTGCTTCTTGGACAATATTACATCTCCCTCATTATACAGGTGGTGTTCTTACATGCATAGCAAAGGCATTGTTTTGGCAATCATTTTTTAAGTCACTAGATATTGTGGGTACAAGGATCTAGGGTCTCCACATGAAACTATGTTGCCCAGAGACTCACTCTGCCTGTCCTTAAATTTGTAAACATAGTAGTATGCAAATGCTTCTTTCATTTTGTATGCATAAGACGATTTTTTGTCAAAGTCCATAATTGTTTTTAAGTTTTATCCATCCTAGTTTTTTTGTGAATGCACAGGTTTTTGGCTCAACACATATCTGTTATATCTTTGTACTTTTCCTTTACTAACTATTTGAAATTTCTAGTTATATTTAGAGGTGTCTTTTAAGGGATGAGAGGAATTACTTGGATTTAGTGCTGCCAGGCTTATCATTTATTCTCCAAATGAAGCCCTATAATCTGTAACACTATATGGGCATGCAGCTCACTTGTTAAAATATAGTTGATACAATACGTTGTACATGAAGCCTGGAATTGTGTACATTCCTAGAATATATTAATTTGCAGGCATGCTTAAAAGAGAGATAGGTTTTGATAAAATCAAAAACCCTGAACATGAAGAAAAAAACGAGGCAATTATTTTATACAGATAGAACCAAGACACTATCTCCTCATTAATAACAAAACCTTGTCCAAAAAGCATATGTACAAATTCTAGAAGTCGAAAGTTGAAAATTTCTGAAATGGAACCAGGCCCTTTTCAAAAGAATAAATTTAGTAAAAACGAGGGTGAAGAAAGTTATCTTATCAAAATTTCCACATACCGTGTTAGCAAGGAATGACTACGAGTCCTGAGCAGTGAGACTGAGGAATTGCTCTTTTGCTGCAGGTTGCGGTTCTCTTCTCCAACACGATGAAAAGAAAATTCTTAGCTTTGGAGTCTGAAGCCCGAGTCACAACTTGGAAGTTGGTAAGGAAAATTATCAGGGTTGTTGCCAGTTGGCTTGGAGTTCGCAGCCTAATTAATTTTCTTTAATGCATTTCCTTCAATGCTGCGCCAATTGTCACTGGCCAGCAACCTTTACAATAAAATTTATTAGACCCGTCACGCTACGAGGAAAATTTGACGTGATCACTGATCATTGATTTCTTATTGTGATAACAAACATTGGATATTTACTGTCCTGTTTTAAAGTTTTATATTTTTTTTTTAAAATTGAAACCACCGTCGGCATACCGACGCCTTGTAAGCGTTGCTCTTTTGACGTTTTGAATGATTTCCATTTTCGTCGGTCTTGTGACGTCCATCGATATTGCGACAGCTCTAGAAACGTCGGAAGAGCGATAGAAAAAAGAGGTCGGAAGGGCGACGTCCGAAATTTCGGACCACATTTCGTCGGAATTGCGACATTTCTTCCTGGCGTCGATATTGTGATGCTTCTGGAAAGCGTCGGTCTTGTGGCACTTTTGCAATACGTCGGTCTTCTGACACTTTTGTACGGCGTCGAAAATGCGATAGTTTAGACACGTCAGAAGAGCGACAATATAAATACGTCGGAAGAGTGACGTTCAAAACGTCGGACGACATTTCATCGGAATGGCAAGAATTTACAAACGTCAGAAGCGCGACGTTAAAAACGTCGAACCAAATTTCTTCGGAATGGTGACATTTTACAAATGTCGGTTTGGGAGGCGTCGGAAGAGCGACGAGTGTTTGGAAGTGACGGGAAGTGTCGGTAGTGCGACACTTTGTAAAGGCGTCCAGTGCGTAGGACGGCTCTGCGTTTTCGACCTCGAGCGTGTCTTCGCGACGACTATGTCAGAAAAGCAGCGCTTTAGTAAAGTCAGTGTAAAAGTTCTAGTGAGTTGTAATCTGGTTTTAATGAAGAAAATGAATATATGTCTCGAATTCCATATGCCAATGTAGTAGGTTTTTTGATGTATGCGATGGTTTTTACTCGACCAGATATTTCACATGAAGTTGGGGTTGTCAGCAGGTATATGGAAAATCGAGGAAAAGAACAGTGTGATGAAATGAGTGCCAGTGCTCGAGGCACAAGTGATTGTGTATCACTATAACAAGCGGTGAATTTGTTTCACGGTTAGTTGATTCTGATTTTGCGAGTGATTTGGATAAGAGAAGGTCAACCAGGTATGTATCTTTACTCTTGCGGTGGGCTTCTATTATCTGGATAATGAAAACTATGGGCTGTTGCTTTATCCTCTTTAAACGAAATACATAAGTACATCACATAACACAAGCGAGTTTTGGTTGATTTGAGGCGGTGAGTTTGGTGATTCTGAGGACAACATCAAGTTATTTTGTGATAGTCAAAGTGCAATTCATTTGGCTAAAAATCCGGCCTATCATAGTAAATCAAAGCATATACCTATCAAGTACCATTTTGTGAGACAGGTTATCACTGAAAGGGGAGTCTCTCTTGAAAAGGTGCATACAAAGGAAAAATGTGTAGACATGTTCATGAAACCAGTTTTGTTAGAGAAGATACGATGGTGTCTAGCTTCTCTTGGCTTGCAGAAAAGATAAAAATAATAATGGAACAGGGTATCAGGCTAATTGTTGTCAAGGTGGAGATTGTTGAGATTTTTCTTTTAATTATTTTTGGAGAAAATCTCATGTAGGTGACAACAATAGGATTTGTTGCTGAATTGACTCCATCTATTTTTGATGAGGAGTTAATGCATCCTATATTTGTTGTGAGAGAATTTATGAGTCTGTTGCCATTCACAGCTATAAAATGTAAGCCCGTAGAGGCAAATATGCATGATGAGGAATTTGAGGTGAGTGGAAGAGATGAGTAGATGAGAAACTCTGCTATTGTATTTCTCAAGTTGATTAATGAGATTGTCGATGCCCTGTTAGGTGGACGTAGCCCAGATTGGTTGGGTGAACCACGTTAAAAACTGTGTTTTTATGCTTGCTTCTAGTGTGTGTTCTGTATGTTTTATTTTGTTATTCCGCTGCTGAGCTCAACACGAACTTTTGTTTTCCTGCATTTAGAAATTTGTTGGACAATATTTGGTGATGAGGCTTCGAATCAACTCATCACATTTCATACATAGGATTAGTTGCATTACTTAGGTCCAATATAAATGAAAAACCCATAAATAAACTTTATAATAAAGTTTTCTTCGGCGGTTATGCTAACCGGGCGGAGTTAGTGATCTGCATGTGAAAAATCAGATCTCTTATCCAGCGGTTCTAGCTTAACAACTGGTGGCTCTGACTTCGACAGTCACTCTGAAGGTTCTGGTCACATGACTTATCTGACTGCTGGCTTTGACATTTCCTACGCGGATATAACTTCCCTTCGACGGTCAGGAACTTTTTGCTGTGGTCTTCCACTATTTTGATCACAAGGTTGCCTGACTTCCAACGTGGTTCCTTAACTACGTGGTTCTGCGGTCTTCAAAATAGTTCACGTGTTCACATTACAACGCCTTCCGACATGGTTTAATAACTCTATGGAGTTTTATTTGCATTGTTTTTAAAAACAAACCCGAGCCTTCGTATATGCCCGAAGTCCGACCTTTGAATAAGGCTTATCCACATTGATATTCGAAATTTATAACACAGTTTGAAACTTTACAATGCGGGTTTGATACAACATTACATCAAACCTTTGACATAAGGTTTATGTGCCATGACATAGGTTTAATACAACCCGACTTCCGAAACCCATTTACAATAGGTTTGTAACATTTCATCAAACCTTTTTAACTAAGGTTTTACACCATGGTATTTAGACCCACTTCTGAACCTTTAATATAAGTATTTTGATTATTACATCGAACCTTGGACTTTAAGGTTTAAGAAATAGCTTTCAGACTTTAATATAACACTTTATATTGTGGGTTTCGACATCCGAACCTTATAAAAACCTTTTTAACTAAGGATTTGAACCTAAAGGTTTTATACCACATAAGTTTTGTGCTAGGGACTTTAAGTCCATAATTTTAGAAAACTTAGGAATGGGACTTTAGTTCGAAAATTTTCCCTAGGAGTAGATTTAGGCTTTTACAAAGTGTATTTTTCTTCGACACTTAGACTTTAGGATTTAAGCCTAGGACTTGGGATTTCAATTAAGTCATTTTTACCTTAGGAACTGCTTATCCATTTAGGTTTACAAAAGCGGACATTAGACATTTTTGACCTTTACATAAAGACTTAGAACAAATTTTATTACTTAAGTCTTTTTGACAAACTGGTAGTTTCTGTCGCAGGTCGATTTGACGATGTCTTTGATTGGCGCTTTGGACATTTGCTGGAGTCACATCTGAAGTTGATGTCGATTGATGTCGTACATTTGAACTTCACAAATTTAATGATCATCTTGATCAATACCTGAATTATTACATAATCGATAATTACCAAATGCCGAATAACCATCTTGGTCGACGGAGTAATTTCGATACAATTTTAACAATTCTAAAATTGCATCACACCTCCCAACTAAAAGAAATTTTGGTTCTCCAAAAAAATTATTTACAATTCTTTTGAAAAATGAATTTAATTCTAGAACCTAGTTACAACTTTACTAGATCTAGATATTACAAAATCATTCAAGCATAAGGCATGAAGTTGGCCCAATTCCATTCAGTTCTTGTTTGATCTCCAGTAGGTGACTTGGGTTCTTCTCGGGCTGTTGGTGTCGGTACTATTTCCTTTGGTAGCATTGGAAAATTGTCTTGAACATGCCCTGGCAGTTTACAGTTTGGACAAGTTGACAGCTGGCGAGGGTTCTTTCCCATATTGTACCTGCAGAGAACTAGCTACTCTGATACCACTTGATCTAAAAATGACCTGAGTTACTTAGCTCTATTTCAAAGATTGAATGTAGGGGAATTTACTGGATATGTCACCCTTAAAGAAAGGATGACATCCAGAGGCTACCTGGCCCTGTACAAACTCTGTCTATAGAACTTTATAGCAATTAACACTCAGGTTATTAAAATGTGGAATTTTAACCAAAATCGTTTCTAGTCCTTGTACAACATGTGATTGGCAGTTTTACTGAACAGTTATTAGGTGCATTAATTGTTTAGGCATGAAATAATCTATGTATGTTTAGATTGAACAATTTCACATCAATCACACAATTCATACCATAAGAAAAATAAGTTTGTGATGGATTTCATCCCACTTGGACTACGTCTCTGGGTCCACCTCATAATTGTGCATCCATTGTATTCTTTAAGCCGAGATAAATATGCCACAAGGAATCATTAGTTTCACCACTGATGTTGCAGATATGGACCTTCCCTTGAACAGGCTAACTGATACAAATCTTTTCTTTCAACACATAATAAAAGACATAGATGATTCACACAATAAAAAAAATTGAGGACTGCAACTTTATGGACCTTCGACAACTTGGTGGTTGAAAGAGTTTTAGAATGTCAAATTTGAACTCGTCATCATCAACGTACTTTGATGTTGTATTTATGCAAGTAGGATTATTTTCTCCTTCAATAAACCTGCAATGACAAACTCTCAACCAATTACTTCAGCCGTCTTCTGAAGAGTGCCTACTTCCTCCTGAAGTAGGGAAAACTCTCCTCTCTTGAGATCTCACTCTCAACACTCCTCTCTTTAGAAAGTCTCAACACTCTATTCAAAAAGTGCTCTCTCCACTCTCCTTTTGCAAAGAAAAATACTTTTTTTTATACAATAGGAGCTCATAAATTCATGGCAAATAATGCGGCTACCTCAATCTTTAATAAACCAAATTAATTTTTTGGTTAAGATTACAAGGTATTTGAATTTAACTTAATTCATGAACCTTCTTAATTAGTTTCTTAAGCTTCATGCTTAATTCACTTCGAAAGCCCACATGGAAATCATTCCACTTCATGTTGGCTTGACCTTCGAACTTCTGTTTTCCTGCATTTAGAAATTTGTTGGAGAATATTTGGTGATGAGGCTTCGAATCAACTCATCAAATTCCATACATAGGATTAGTTGCATTACTTTAGCTACAATATAAATGCAAAACCCACAAATAAACTTTATAATAAAGTTTTCTCCAGTGGTTATGCTAACCGGGCAGAGTTAATGATCTGCATGTGAACAATCGAATCGCTTATCCGGCGATTTTGTCTTAACAACTGGCGGCTCTGACTCCGACAGTCACTTCGATGGTTCTGGTCACATAACTTATCTAACTGCTGGCTTTGACATTTCCTGCATAGATATAAATTCCCTTCGATGGTCAAGAACTTTCTACTGCAATATTCCACTATTATGATCACAAGGCTACCTGACTTTCAACGTGGTTTCTTAACTACGTGGTTCTGCGGTCTTCAAAATAGTTCACATGTTCACATTGCAACGCCTTCTGACGCGGTTTGATAACTCTGTGGAGTTTTATTTGCATGGTTTTTAAAAACAAACCCGAGCCTTTGTATATGCCCGAAGTTCGACCTTTGAATAAGGTTGATCAACATTGATATTCAAACTTTATAAAAAATTTTGAAACTTTACAATGCGGGTTTGATACAACATTACATTGAACCTTTGACATAAGGTTTATGCACCATGACATAGGTTTAATACAACCCGACTTCCAAAACCCATTTACAATAGGTTTTTAACATTTCATCAAACCTTTTTAACTAAGGTTTTACACCATGGTCTTTAGACCCACTTTCGAACCTTTAATATAAGGATTTTGACTATTACATCGAACCTTGGACTTTAAGGTTTATGACATAGCTTTCGGACTTTAATATAACACTTTATATTGTGGGTTTCGACATCCGAACCTTATAAAAACCTTTTTAACTAAGGATTTGAACCTAAAGGTTTTATACCACATAAGTTTTTTTCTAGGGACTTTAATTACATAAGTTTAGAAAACTTAGGAATAGGACTTTAGTTCAACAGTTTTCCCTAGGAGTAGATTTAGGCTTTTACAAAGTGTATTTTTCTTCGACACTTAGACGTTATTATTTAAGCCTAGGAATTAGGATTTCAATTAAGTCCCTTTTACCTTAGGAACTATTTATACATTTAGGTTTACAAAAGTGGACATTAGACATTTTTGACCTTTACATAAAGACTTAAGACAAGTTTTATTACTTAAGTCTTTTTGACAAACTGGTTGTTTCTGTCGTAGGTCAATTTGACGATGTCTTTTATTGACGCTTTGGACATTTTCTGGAGTCGCATTTGAAGTTGATGTCGATTGATGTCACACATTTGAACTTCACAAATTTAATGATCATCTTGATCAATACTTGAATTATTACATAATCGATAATTACCAAATGTCAAATAACCATCTTGGTCGACTGAGTAATTTCGATACAATTTTAACAATTCTAAAATTAGATCACTCCCATAAGAGTGTGTTGAAATAGCCTCAACTGAATATTTTCGTCGATGATGCTATTCGATGAGCACCACAGGTAAAAGGTCATTATATTATTTCCTGGGTCTTTCGCTTGCTTTCCTTCAAACTTTGGAATGTCCGAAGGGAGCTTCATGGGCTTTGGAGGCCAATTGGGGTCGTGTACGATAGGGTCATTGGTGAGCTTGGTCAAATATGGTAGATTCAAAGCCGCTAAGAATGGTGATTGGGAGGTTAATGTCATGGAAATGTGTGAAGACACGAAGTTCTAGTTAGAATGAGGGTTAGTCTGTGATGTACCCTGTTGTGAATTCAACTGACTTCCTGTATGGGATGCGCTCCTATGCCCCCCAGGGGACAAGGGGGGAGTGGTGAGCGGTGTGGTTTTAGGAGACTGATTAAGGTTCCCAAATAAGGTTGCTCCAAGAAAGGAGGAACCAACTATTGTGGCAATGTTCCGTCTTTGACGGCTAAATGGAAAAAGACCTAAAACCCCTCCCGGTAATGGGGGGAGGTCCAAAAGATGCCTAGAATGATGAGGTTCCATTGGAACCATTTGAGTGTCAACCAGGTTATGTTTTGGAAAATTTTTGAGGGGATCGAGTCTGTGATCACAACAAATTTATGGCCACATACATAAAATAGAGTTAAAATGAAATGAATTTTCCCTTTAACTTAATCTATGTGATCAATCAAGAAAAAAATGGTTTTTTTTGTTTACGTGTGATACTTAAAATCCTAGAAGACCTATTACATCCTCACACACTCAAAAGTAATTGGGCCTTGAGAGGATTTCTTGCGAGTGCTGGCACAACGTCCCGTAAGAGCTGGGGATGCCCCCAGTCAGCCAAAGAGAATCAACCAAGGTAAGGGTAGAGGGTCTGGCGCTTCTCTGCACCGTCACCTATAGGGTGAAGGATGACCTAGTTTTGGCCACTAAGAATCACCATCGCACGTGAGCGTTCGATTCTTGGGCTTCTTGGTAGTCTGCTAACAATATCGAGTATCAACTGAGTCAGGTCACTAGAAAATTTGGCGGAATTTCCGACGACCAATTCGTCGCTATTTCGACACATAGTCGTCACAAGAGCGACAGTTCAAGGACAGGCGAACTGTGGTTTACCGTGCCGTCGCAATTCCGACGCACTTAAAGCGTGTCGCATTACCGACACCTTTTCCGTTGCTTCCAAACAGGTGTCTCTCTTCCAACATTTCCCAAAACGATGTTTGTAAAGTGTCGCCATTCCGACGAAATGTGGTCTAAAGTTTTGAATGTCACTCTTCCGACGTTTGTAAAGTGTCACCATTCCGATGAAATGTCGTCCGACGTTTTGAACTTCGCTCTTCTGACATCTTTATACCGTCGCTCTTCCGATGTGTCTAAACTGTCTCAATTCAGATGTCGTACAAAAGTGTCACAAGATCGACGTATTGCAAAAGTGTCACAAGACCGATGCTTTCCAAAAGCGTTGTAATACCGCTGCCAGGAAGAACTGTCGCAATACTAATGCCAGGAATAACTGTCACAAGACCGACACATTACAAAAGAGTTGTAATACCGATGGTTTCCAAATGCCTTGCAATACCGACGCCAGGAAGAACTGTCGCAATATCGACGGATGTCACAAGACCGACGAAAATGGAAATTGTTCAAAACGTCAGAAGAGCGACGCTTACAAGACGTCGGTATACCGACGATGGTTTCAATTTAAAAAAAAATGAAACTTTAAAATAGGACAGTAAATCTCCAATATTTGTTATCACAATAAGAAATCAATGATCGGTGATCACGTCAAATTTTCCTCATAGCGTGACGGGTCTAATAAATTTTATTGTAAAGGTTGCTGGCCAGTGACAATTGCAGCATTGAAGGAAATGCATTAAAGAAAATTAATGAGGTTGCGAACTCCAAAACAACTGGAAAAAACCCTGATAATTTTCCTTACCAACTTCCAAGTTGTGACTCGGGCTTCAGACTCCAGAGCTAAGAATTTTCTTTTCATCGTGTTGGAGAAGAGAACTGCAACCTGTAGCAAAAGAGAAATTCCCCAGTCTCACTGCTCAGGACTCGGAGTCATTCCTTGCTAACATGATATGTGGAAATTTTGATAAGATAACTTTCTTCACCCTCGTTTTTGCTAAATTTATTCTTTTGAAAAGGGCTTGGTTCCATTTCAGAAATTTTCAACTTTCGACTTCTAGAATTTGTACATATGATTTTTGGACTGAGGTTTTGTTATTAATGAGGAGATAGTGTCTTGGTTCTATTTGTATAAAATAATTGCCTCTTTTTTTTCTTCATGTTCAAAGTTTTTGATTTTATCAAACCCTATCTCTCTTTTAAGCATGCCTGCAAATTAATATATTCCAGGAATGTACACAATTCTAGGCTTCATGTACAACATATTGTATCAACTATATTTTAACAAGTGATTTGCATGCCCATATAGTGTTACAGATTACAGGGCTTCATTTGGAGAATAAATGATAAGCCCAGCAGCACTAAATCCAAGTAATTCCCCTCATGCCTTAAAAGACATCTCTAAATATAACTAGAAATTTCAAATAGTTAGTAAAGGAAAAGTACAAAGATATAACAGATATGTGTTGAGCCAAAAACCTGTGCATTCACAACAAAACTGGGATGGATAAAACTTAAAAACAATTATGGAATTTGACAAAAAATCATCTTATGCATACAAAATGAAAGAAGCATTGGCATACTACTATGTTTACAAATTTACGGACAGGCAGAGTGAGTCTCCGGGCAACACAGTTTCATGTGGAGACCCTAGATCCTTGTACCCACAATATCTAGTGACTTATAAAATGATTTCCAAAACAATGCCTTTGTTATGCATGTAAGAACACCACCTATATAATGAGTGAGATGTAATATTTTATGAGAAGCAAAATTATACAGAGTTGTCCAAGATTGTGTATTTATGGAAGACACAACTGATTTTGGCATGAAACATGTATCCAAGATTTCAATGTGCGGCCTTATTTCAGAGCCCATTGATGATTTACTATGAAACCTAAACTTTCAAAACAAACACATTGAAATCACAGGATCTCCATCACGAATATCATAAATATTAACTATATTTTGGGCACTGGCAGTAGATACCATAAGAGGCCCACATGGCCTATACCACCAATGTTGATTCTCTGGCACAACATTTGCAAAGCCAAAATTTCTCCCCGAGACATCCCTCTCTACCAAAACTGGAGAGATGGTACTGGACGTTGGAGTGAAGGCCTCTGATTCAGTATGGAATGCCATAATTTCTTTATTATAAAAGTCCCATGAACATAAATTTGATTCCAATGTACAACCTACAGATGCTACCACAACATATTTACCAGAGCGACCATCTGAACCAGTTGCTCTGATCAACCAGAAATCACCCACCATGTTTGGGGTAAGCCCATATGGAGCTTTATATTCATCCTTCTCCTGGAGATTGGAAAAAAAAAATACTAAGTATTACTCGTACATCAACTACCCTTTATGTTAAGGGAAAATTTAAAGAGTGCATAAATATTCTTGAAATCCCAATCATAGTTTCTAGAAAATTTCAACAGTCTTTGAAATGAACTACATCCTATTTAAACTACATCAAATATTAGGCAAATCGTTTTTTTAAATAGAAATTGGTGAATGTTATTTCAAATATAGAAATTTAAACCATGAGAATAATCTAACCCCTAGGATTTTCCCTATTTCTAATAGAAAATCCCAAAATGTATAAATTATAACACCCATAAATGCCAAAATTAAGTACAATAATTAAAACCTCCACACCTCTGAATTTGCTATATCATGAAAAGAGCAGCATCGATCATCATGGGAAAGCAAAATTGATTCTCCTTCTGATACAAACCAGCCTGCAGTAGATGTCTTATGGCTGAGTTGATTCAATCGATCACAGGAAACCTCTTCAGTTTCTTCAATATTGCCAAAATGCTCTGGCTTTTTTTCCTGATCATCATCAAAGTCCATATTTTCATCACATTGAATTACTTGGGGTTCATTACAATGAGGTCCAGTGCCTATTGCAGAGCTCCGACCATCCAATCCAATATTGGAACTACCATACCTGTTCCCATTAAAGATTGTAAATCCTACTTCTAGCTTTAATTTGGTAAGTTCAAGAGCACTAGAACTGGATTCAGTTGATTTAGACTTGGTATAGTTGTCCTCTAATTTGTATTCTGATACAACACTATACTTGTGCTTCAACGCAGACAAAAATTCTGCAGCAACGAGATCTTCATCTATGGGGCTTGTGGATCTGCCCTCAAAAGCATCCCGAATATCTGATTCATTTTCATTCAATTGATCATGCAAATCCACCCTCGTCTTCAGCACAACAAGCTGAACTGAAGGCCGGTTTTTCAGCAATTTATGGTGGGGGTAAAGCCTGTCTTCCAGATCTTGACTATTTAAGTGTTTAATTGGTTTTTTCAGAGACCTGACCATAGAATCAAATGAATCTTGCGAATCCTGCGAAATAATAAACAATAGTAAGGCCATTATTTATTGGTTTTAAATAATAAACAACATGCAACAAACCCACATAATTAGTAAATTATTTAAAGACAATAATTCCTACATATTAAAATATAAAGTTATAACATACCAGCTCATACTCGAACATAACCTCTGTATCAATATTCTTCTTCTGTATCTTCTTGATCTTCATCCAACTAATCGACATCTATATCAACATCTGATTCAAAAACGGTGTTGAAATGATCAACCATGTCATCATCATCATCAATCATGTCATTTTCAATAATATCCTCATTGACATCATCATCAATAATTGTTGCCTCATCTCCTATGCCTGGTTCATCTTCTAAGATATCTTCTTCGTCTGTCAATGCATCTTCCTGCTCATCTGCCACTGCAACATCTTCTTCTTGATCAATATCATCTTCTTCCTCTACAGTATACTCTACTGGCCTTCCTCTTGGATAATATCTAATAGCAAATGACCATTCGTTCTCACCTGGAACCTCTGAGTAAAATACTTGTTCACATTGGCTTGGAAAAACATAGCGATCTTTTCCTGCTTCAAACTGCGATGTTTTAACCATTGGAAATCCATTGTCATGTTGAATAAGTGTTCTATCATCATAACGTACATTTATTCGTAGCCTATACCATTTGACCTCGAAAAAAACTATTTTGAAGGAATTAGAGTCACACTCAACTATATCATCTAAGAACCCATAATATCTATTTTCAGATTCTCGAGGATGTCTGTCACTCCTGGAGGAAACATTAATGACTTGGAATACTGCAGTTATCCCACTATCAGAAGTTTTCTTGTTATCATCCAACTTTTTAACGTGAAATTGACGACCATTGCACCACATAGCCTTGTTGTGTTTCAACTGCAATATGCCAAACATGAAAAAGATGCATTCTCAATTAATAATTAAACATATAATTTACACAGCATGAAAATTAACTGAAAAATCAAACTTCTTGTCACATTATAAATATAGAATAAAATAAGTAATGAATAAAATAGGTGAATTAATTGCTTACCTTTCTATCTTTCAAACCATATGCTAAATCGATTTCCCTATCCGTAACGTTCCCATCTCCACTACGATATGCTTCTCTAATGAATTCAGATAGTAGTTGCCATGATAACCTACTGTTGTTACATGCTTTACATGTTTCAATCCATTCACTCATCCACTCAAGATTGTTTGCAATGTATAAACGTAGTGCCTCATAATCTTGAGCACCTGAATAAAAAAACAATAATTCACCAATATTAATAAATATTACTTATAACCATGGTAAATTATATTAATTAATAAACTATGAAAGAATAAGACCTAAATGAATATAATGATCATATACATTATGTAAATAAATGAAACATTATATTTATTATACATAATAAATCTTTTACCTCTCACTTTCTTCATTCTACCTTTTCCTAACAGGTGCTCCACTTCAAATTTTTTTAAGGAGTTCACATCCCAAATGCAATCCACCACCTTCATGGCTGGCATAGCTAATTTAGGAATATAATGACTAATATACACCATGGATTGATATACTACATATCCCTCCACCATAGAACCCTTAGGTCATGCTCTTTGTTTAACCAAAGCCTTCAAGGATTTCAGGTGCCTCTCGACCATCCACATTGACCTTATGTGTACTGGTCCACACATTTCAATCTCCTCAACTTGGTGTATCAAGTAGTGTTCTTGTGCATTGAAAAATTTTGGAGGTAGATACTTTTGCATTTCACACATTAGCCGAGGAATTTCTCTCTTCCAGTACTTTATTTCATCTTGATGGATTTCTTTCAATGACAACCATTTGCAAATCATTACGCAAGGTTATTTCAATGAAACATAATATATATTTCATTACAAGTAAATTAATACATCATTTCATCAAGTACGAAAAGAAATTGTAGCAATTAGATTTTGCGTATAAATAAAAACTACTTACCTCATGTATTTACTAAGACCATATATAACTTGTTTGACATTGTTGTCGAAGTCGTTTGGGAGAGATACAGGTAGAACATACTATAACAATAAAAAATGAATCGTTATTGGTTTCCAAATTAAACAGAAAAAAGGAAAATTTAAAATATGTATTCAAGAAATAACATACAAAAACATATACCAAAATAATTACCTTAACAAAGGTATGCCAATCATGTGTTTTCACCCCACTGAAGTCACCTTTCTTCATTAAGATATTATTTATGTTTGAAGCAAAACCTGTTGGAAATTTAATTCTTCTAACGACCTCTTTTACATCATTTATTTGTTGTTCTATTAATAACCATGGAATATTATTATAATTTCGACCTCCATTGTTATTTGATCCACCGGTCACACTTTTCATTGCATGATTTGATTTCTCAATGTCAGCACAAATTTTGTCAATTTTATCTCTATCATGTGCACCATCTATGGTTCGCCATAACATTTCTGTCACATTATTCCCGACATGCATTGTATCAAACAAATGAGCTATTTTTAGGTCCTCGTAGTAGGGCAACCTCACGAATTGAGAAGGATAACATTTCATTACAGGTGGAATTACAATATTAGTACCTTCACGGTGACGATGACCTTGATATCAAAGAATAAAATAAATCAGAACAATATTAATTATAAAATACAATAAAATAAATTCATTAGTTAAAACAAAAATTCCAAACATTAAATAAACAAATTATATATATATATATATATATATACACACACACACACACACACAAATTACGTACCAGCTGCTCGACGATTATTAATTTTGTTATATTCCAACATCCACAACTGAGGTGTCATTCTTGGTGGTTTTAATCTAGTTTCTTCTTTATCATTGAAAAGATGTTTTTCAGTAGTATGATACTTATGGTTCCTAGGGAGGAAGTGCCTAAACTCATCAAACACCATCTTTCTTAAGTCCAGCGAATGACGATACTTCATCTTAGGGCCACAAACTAGACATGCAAATCTACCCTTTGTTTGAAGACCTGCAATAGATGGATCAATAACAATTAATATACTATGAGATCATTTTTAAAACATGCAATATGGTATATCTAATTTAGATAATTATGTATAATATTAAAGTGCAATGAAATATTACATACCACAAACATGTGTTAGTCCTGGGGCATCATGAATTGTCCATACAAGCATTCCACAACATTGAAATCTCTTCTGCTTGATTGGTTTAGTGATGTCATACATAGTGATGCCATGCCATAACTGTATTAGCTCATCGATAAGAGGCTCAATATATACATTCATATCTTTGACTTGGTACTTACCTAATTGTTCAAAATTATGGTACATAATAATTACTCCCATGATATATGTATATATAAGTAAGTAAGTAAATAAAATATATATTTATGCAAACAACAAGAGAAATGAAAATGTTACATTCAAAGAAATAATGTATCAAATACTTGGAATAATCATAGTCAACATTATGTGCTCCCTCTTTATTGACATCCAAGGAGGAATGTTATTGTTGATAATGAAAATAGGCCACACTGAGTAAGTAGATCTAAGCTCTTCGAATGGATTAACACCATCAGCTTCCAATGAAAGCTTGACATTACGAGGTTAATTTTTAAAATCTACATATTTTTCCTCGATTTCTCTAAATGCAGAACCATCTGCAGGCATTCAAAGAACACCATCTCCAATTCTATTCTTTGAATGGTAATCCATAAACTATGCTATGTTGTTACACCTGAACATTCATTGCAAACGTGGAATTATGGGAATATGAAGAAGAACCTTTTGAGGCACCTTTTTGGTTAGTTGATCTGTTCGATATCTACTGGTACCACATTTCGGACATTTTATTTTCAACGCATGTTCTCCATAATATATAATATGATCTTTAGGACATGCATCTATAATGTTATATTCCATTCCAAAGTGTTTCATAATGGCACGTAGATCTCGACATGTTCGAGGTAAAGTATTTGGCAATGGTAACAAATATTCACCCAACAATCTACAACATAAACAAAAATTAGTGTCTTGTAAAGATTATTATATAGATATATATATATCATAGTTATTAAAACCGGAACCGGTGACAGGACCGGTGGAGATAATGAACCGGTTTAAAAAAAAATACATTAAATAATTATTTTTTAATTTAAAAAAAAAAAAAAAAAAAAACTATTTTTAAGATTTGCAACCATGATTCCAAGCCAATAGAGAGAAAATATGAAAATTTTGCTCATTTATATACCATGCAAAGGTGAATATATCAAAATGGCACCAAATGCAATACATATCATCGAAAAATACATAAGCAAACTTGTTGAAGTAATGTATCAGGTTTCTCTTATATTATTCACTGTGTTTAATTGCTAAGTTAATATTATAATATACAATCTGTCCCTGCTCAGATCTGTTGTCAATTCATTGTATCAGCCTTAAAGACAATTCTGGGTTCAGTATATATATATATCTATATATATATATCATACCAGCATTTTGAAGATCTTGTATTCTTCATTATCTATGTTTGCTTGGCAACAAATTTCTAGAAAAACATCTACAACACTTATAGGTATTGAATTGGTTTATGAAACCCAATATTAGTGCTATTTGTAACAAGTTGAGAGAGCATTACAACTTCAACAGTCTGCTCACAATGTGTTTGATGAATTTTATCACTGAAAAGATTCATTAAAACCCAGAAAACTCAGTAGCCAGTTTAGTGCATTTCCAAGCGGGAATTTTCTAGTGGTCAATTTATTATTGCCAGTCACATTTTCATTAGGTTGTATTTTGTTGTCCCTTGAGGGGCGTCATACCATTTGCATCAGTCTTGATGCCATGATCAAATTGCTTGTATGATGTGTGAAAGGTTTGGTATTTATGCTGCTGCTATGTGTGAGCAGAGAGAGAGGGTCTGATAGTTCCTAGCTAAGTGTGAAATAAGGTTGTTGTTGATTGTTTTGAGAACAGAAATTTTCATCAAGTACACTTGATGAGTTGTATGTTGCCAGGGATTTTATGCTAGCCAGCCTTGTATTTATCAGTGATCATGTGTATTGTTGCTACTATAAGGTGTTGATTATGAGTTATTAGACAAGTTTGTTACTAGTATAATAGAGGAATTTGCAGCTCATGGAGGAGACACTGAGGAATTTTCAACTCATGGAGGAGCACCTAACCGGTTGGTTCAGTACGGAACTGGCTGGTTTACGTACTTAACTGTCCGGTTAGGTCTAGTTAACTGGCCAAAACAGGTGAGAATAGGCTATTTATCGGGTTGCAAGGTCGGTTCCAACCGGCAGCTGTCCTGACCGGCCGGTTTTGATAGCAACAATAGTAGAGAGTTGGTGAACTTAAAGGTTATGAATAATTTGTCGAACAGATGTATGACACAACTCCTAAGGTATGCAATATGTATATATGATCACATATATGTAAATGTTGATTATTTTCCATTTTTTTAGTTGTAATAAATGTGTAAAATAATAACTTATATAATATATATAAGTTATTATTTTACACATTTATTACAACTAAAAAAAGGGAAAATAATCAACATTTACATATATGTGATCATATATACATATTTCATACCTTAGGAGTTGTGTCATACATATGTTCGACAAATTATTCATAACCTTTAAGTTCACCAGCAACAATGTCGCAGAGAGAAGAGTTGCATTTGAGTGTTCAAAAATTCGTTCACTTGACCTTTCAATCAGAGGTACATCATAAATACCGTCACTGCTATCTCCACAATCATCATCTGACTCACCATACAATTCTTAGAGCATTTTATTTGTCCCATCATTAATGTGAACTATCTCATTACTGTCATCATGATCTACCTCCATGGGATCATTAAAATTACCTTCATCATTCGCTTCATGTTCTTCACCTTGTACAACATCATTTCCAATACTAATATTTTCTGCAATATTATCTTGTATTGGTGCAACATCATCTAATCTACTACTATTTTTCTGTGGAAGCTGGTTGATCATCTGCAAAAATTTGGGGGGCAACTGTGCCTTTATGAAAATTACAAACATTAATAATTAAACATTAGTGCGCATATAAAAAATATTAAAATAATATAAAATTTTATGATATAATCAAAATGAAGATAGATAATTAATTACCACGGGACGATAGTCATTCGATCCACCATCAATGTGCCCATATTTCCTACAATGCACTGTTGTTGTTGCTATTAAAACTCTAACATTATTTCTCATACAACATTTTTTACAAGGGCAATAAAATCTGCCATCACCCCTTTCACCCTTTTGAATTTTTTTTCCAGCTCCAATGTATTCTTCCATTGATGCAAATTATTCTATAAAGAAAACAATAAATCTCTCTCAATGGTGTAGAAAACCCAAGACTTATTGAACTCAATGGGAGCTCAATATATAAGCAAAAAGAAAATAAAAGTGGGCATTTTACAAATTGTGAGCTTGTTACAAAATGTGGGCTTTTTACAAAATTGTGGGCTTTTTACAAATTGTAGGCTTTTTACAAATTGTGGGCTTTTTACAATTTGTGGGATTTTTACAAAATTGTGGGCTTTTTACAAATTGTGGGCTTTTTACAAAATTGTGAGCATTTTACAAAATTGTGGGCTTTTTACAAATTGTGGGCCGTTTTTATTCTTAATGCATTTTCTGTAGAATACTAAACAGATTTGTCCAAAATTTGAGATGCAAACTGTAGTCTCTACTACGTTTGGAAAATTGGAGGTTTATAAAAGATAAACTGCGAACAGAATTGTACCACTATGATAAGAAGCTGTCAGAAGCATTCCTTCTACTTCACAAACGTGGAACTACCTTAAGAATGCTTATGGTTGATATAAATATTAGAGCATGGCAATTAAATGTAGTATTTATGCTAAAATACTGAAGAACATCTTGAGAGTGCTCTTCAGATACTGTACGAATGCACCAAATTAAAGGTGTACCCTTACCAAAGATAAATGGCCAAAAATAGTCAATTTTGATATCGTGAAGTTATGTCTTTCTCGGTAGAAAACTGGGGATAGGATGGAAAATATGAGAGAACTAAGTTCCAAGGACTAAAAAACCAAGGCCAACATATTTTTTCCTTGAATCAGAGACAAAACAAAGTTGCCCAAAAAAGTGTTTGAGAGCACCCATTGAAGCTCCTATATATAGCAGAGTCAACATTTTCCTATTGAACAAGTTTGTATAGTCAAAGCCACAGCAAGATCAGATAGCCATGATCCTAAATGAGAACCATAGCCAAAGCTAAGATAGATCCACATTTAGTAGAACAAGACAGCCATAGCAAAGGATTTGACCACAGAACCAGATCATGAGAGATAGCAAGATTCTTGCTTCCACTGTGGAAATGTAGAAATCAGACAGAGGCTATTTCGTGAGATTTACTATGGATAAACATTGCTTTGGTGTTGTGCGCTCATTATTATAATCTTAGTGTCATTCTGGAATTCCTTGAACGGGAGAGGGTTTTCGTGGTTATAAATCCTCATGTTCGCATTCATCAGATTGGTTGTGTTTGATATTATGTTTTTTATCAGTCTGCAGCTGAATTTTCACGTAAATTACCGGCCTAAAGCTGAAATTTCATGGTTTCTTTTGCTTCCTATCGTGAAGTATTTCGCTCGCAACTCTACTCGTTATACCGCAGGTCTTGGGCATAGAAGAGGGGACTTGGGTTTTTTGGAATCAAACTTCAGGTTAAGATGCTCATCTGAAGAATGGCACAGTGAGCCTTAGCATGGAGTTAGGAGTACCGATTTGAAGTGCAGGTAGGGCATTGTACAATAGACCAGTTAGATTTTTGGACCCTAATACAAAAGTTTCTTCTTCTTTCAAAATGTGTTTCTCATTTTCTGTAACCAATGTGGGTCCTATTATTGTTTCAATTGGGGATGGATCAACATTTGTTATTGCTCTATATGATCACACTCTGGGTAGCCCTAGAGGCTATTCGGGGGTGATGAGTCCAATGGGTCTCAATGAACTGTTGCCCTCGCCGGGGAATAATATTGCAGTGGAATTTGATACTATTTTGGATGTTGAATTCCATGATATTAATGGAAACCAATACCTTCAGCTCCAGTACCTGTTCACAAAAGAGGGTTCCAGAGTCATTCATGCGTGCAGAGAGGGTAATCAGAGGGCATCGTAACACGAGGTTGTCGTTGTTTCATCGGCTACTGACGAGCCGAGCCTGTCTTACAAGCTAGTTGCATTGAAAAGGACAGACAAATTTAGTTCAGATATTGTGAAATTTCCTCGGAAATTCACCTACAAAGAGCTCAGCAATGCTACGAAAGAATTTTTTTGAATGTGATTGATAATCGATAATTTCAAGCAAGGGTAATCCCCTTGTGAAACCCAAATTTCTGATCATTTTCTAAAACCTGATGATGGAGTCATTGTAATGAACAAGCACCTAGGTCCATATTACGTCCAAATCTACCAAGCACCAAGATATATACAAAAATCCACAGTATCTACGAACTAAGAAGAAGAGGCAGAAAATGTATTCTGCTTACCTGTTCAAATAGTGGTTGGGGTTTACCACAGCAAAACTTTGACAGAGCCCATGTAGCATTTCTTATCATTGAAGTTCTAGCAGTATCATTCAACTGGGCAAGCACCTGCCTCGGAGCTCCATGACTGAGGGCAAGATCCCTAAATGATGCAGAGTATCCAACAATATTTCCCAAAGCCCAAACAGCCTTACACGAACACCAGTTGAACTCAAAGTTGGGTAGTAGTTTTTTAAATCAAATTCCAAAATTACAGACGTATAAAGATAGTTGGGAAGAATAATTTTATGCCTATAAAATGAACGTGCTACCTGTTATCGAACATTATCATTCCTAGAGGTAAGAAGTTCCACAAATATAGGCAGTGCCTCATAATAAATCACAACCTTTGTATTCTCAGAGGCTCCAAAAAAACCCAAATAGGGTCAACCCTACTACAGGAGGAAGGGCCTGCAGTAAGAACTTACCATTTTGCAAGAACTGAGGGTGAATTCTGTTCTGCAAGAGTTGAGGGCGAATGCTGAGGGCGAATGCTGTTCTGCAAGAGCTAAGGGCGAATGCGCGTGTGATATCAGACGTTAATTTAGTTTTTAAAAAAAAAAATTTTATGTAGCGCGCATTTGAATTTTAGCATTTCAAATCATTTTTATTTACATTTGATTTTTTCATTTCTAATACAAGTGACAAACAAATTTCTACAAGAGGTTGAAATTTTTACTAGAATAGCCATGAAAGACTAATTAAAATGGCTTAAAATGCAAGTGGAACTTCAAAATAAATGTAATTGAAGGTTCTCTCCACTAAATTTTTGCAAAAGTGCTTACATTATTTAATTTATCTAGGATATTTTTTTGTATTACACAATCAAAATTAAATAATGAAATAGTTGGGTAGTATTATTGTTTCAAATTAGGACACAATTTTCAAATGGTGATGAAGTTTCATGTGATGATTAATTGACAATATTCTCCTTTCCTATCCTTGAAAAACTATACAAGGTTCCCTGTTGCCACATGAAACCCTAACTCATGTAGCAGCATAGGACCAGTCCTCCATTTTGCTCGTCATAAGGCATTTTGCACATATTTGACGACTAGAATTTGCGGATTCCCATTTTCCACGAGGTGCTAGGAAGGATAGAAGACTTAATATTGACGTTTGAAATTTTTTCAAAAACATTCTTACGCCCTTTAATTTCCACTTACCAATAATTTTGCAACACTAGTCCTCTTCGCAATTGTAAGGCTGTACTCAAAAAGTAAGGAAAGTTATTTTTTTGGCTCACTCAATGATCCAGGTGGATACTGGTGTCCACCCACCTATTCCACTTGCGGCCCCACCATTGCCTCTTTCATTTTTTCAGTTTCGGCACAACTTACTATTTTTAGCAGTTTTTCAGGTCCTAAACTTCTGGAGCCGTTTTGAGGCCCTAAACGACGTTTTTTGGGCATCACGCCTCCAGCAAATGTTATTCTTTATAATTCTATTTTGGAATTATATTTGTGGCGAAATTTGTAGTCCTTGGATAGATCTTTCTAATGATGTATCATGTGCTTCAAACAGAGATAATATGCCAAAGTTACGTCCCTGGGAAGTTGAAACACCAATTTACCCAAACGGGGCCCATAGTTTTGGCGCTTCATCTCCTAGGGTTAGGTTTTTGGATGTTTAGGGTTCTCCTTTGTTTATAAATAATAAATAGGCCCTCGAGCCTCATTGTAACTCAGTTCAGATGCCTGTAGCCGTCACATCTCTCCTTAGAGATAGCTACAAGCGCCCTAGCTAGTTTTATTTCCATTCTGTCTATAAGCAAATTTCAGTTCTTTGATATTAATAAAATGAAGTGTTATTTCCGCTGCATCTCTGTATTTATGGTTATGTGTTTATTCTGTTGCGTTCCTGCATAAATCCGGATCAGTGGTATCAGAGCGGTCTGCTTTTTCTCGATCCTTCTTTGCATGTCCCCAACGAGGTCGGGGTATAAGGAGCTAGGGCTTGATCTGGTGGAACCTTTGCAAGATCGGCCTTGCAAACATCGACAGACGCCCATGGGGGACGAAAAGAAAGATGAGGGAGCAGGAGATCCTATCAAAATATTGCTCGAGGAGGCCCTCGAAAAACAAAGGAACGCAATGATGGATAACTTTGCTCAGATCCTTCAACGGCTACCCACCGGCGGCGCATCTGCATCCAGCAGCCACTCTGGAGGCGCGACTCCTTTTAAGGTACAAGTAAATTTTGACATTCCCATATTTGAGGGTCAAATAGACGTAGATGCCGTAGATAGATGGTTGAATCTGTTAGAAGGATATTTCTTGGTTCATGACTTTTCAGACCGGGAGAAGATTATTTTTGCACTCCTCAAAGCTACCCCCCATGTTAAGGACTAGTGGGAAACCTACTGTGAGAACAAGGACCAGACAGAACCCTCTATGTTCTCGGCCGTACCAACTTGGAATTCTTTCCGAGACGCCGTCAAGGAACAGTACTATCCCGTGGGGAGCTATGAGGACAAGTACATACAATGGACCACGCTGTGACAACAAAGGGATCAAGATGTGCATGAGCTGACGAATCTGTTCCATACCCTATGCACCAAGTTGGGTATCAAAGATTCAGAGAAACATCTGGTGCTAAAGTATCGCAGTTGTCTGCATAGATACATTCAGGAGGAAATGGAGTTCCTCGACATCTCCTCGCTTGGTACGGCATACCGGTATGCTGCCAAGATTGAGCAGAAATTCAAACAGAAGAAGCGAGACTTTGGATATGCGAATCAAAAGCAAGGAAAAGGTGCTTCCAAACCGCAAAACAAAGGACAGAGCATGGCGGCTAAAGACAACCCATCAAAGCCACAAGACAAGAACAACACCGTAAAGCCAAAGAAGGACACGGGAAAGTGGTGTGAGTTCCACAAGAGCTCCACTCACAACACAAGTGAGTGTCGGGCCAAGCAGTCGCTAGTGGCCGAGATGAGGGCTTCTGAGTCAGATGCATGCTCTGACTCCGAATCAGAACCTGAAAAGGTGAATGAAAAAGGGAAACAGATTATTGATGTGGAGCCCAATGCCACTATTGCCACTACAAAGATCCAAAAGGAGGAACCGGAAGATCCAGAGGAGGAGGAACGTCTCTTCCACTCCCAGATGTGGGTAAAGGGCTCCCCGGTATAGTTCATTGTCGACAATGGGAGCCAAAAGAACCTCATTTCAGCAGATGTCGTGAAGCGGTTGGGCTTGCCGACCACAGCTCACCCACATCCATACACCATCGGGTGGCTTCACCAAGGACGAGATCTCCGCGTCAGCCAGCAGTGCCGCCTTCCCTATAGCATCAAGCCCTTCACGGATGAGGTATTATGCGACATTGTTCCTATTGATGTTTCTGATGTATTATTAGGAAAACCATACTTGTGGAAGCATCATGCGGTGTATGAGTCTCGGCGTCGTGCTATTATTGTTACTTTGGGAAATAAGTTGTACAGGATACTAGAGGTACCACCTCCTGCTACTATCTCTTTGGTTACTGTAAAACAATGCAGTAAGCTCATTTCCCAAACTAGGAAATTCGTTTTCCTGATGATCCACCCCCAGGGCAAGAAGAAGACTATGGCCACAAAATCTAGAAAAGGCTCCTCTACTCGACAACAACAAATGGATAAGGTTATGGAGGACTACGGGGACATTTTCACCTCACCCACAGGGGTTCCTCTACACTTTCAGGTCAAGCACCCGATTGATCTGACCCCAGGTGCGTCGCTACCCAACGGACCGGTCTATCGGTGCTCTGTTCTGGAGAACGATGAAATCAAGAGGCAAATTCAGGAGCTGCTACAGAAGGGTCACATTCAACCAAGTTCATCGCCCTGTGGGAGCCTGATAATTTATTATTGTGAAATCATAGTTCTAAATTATCTCTTATTATGTGAGCAATGTAATCTATTAATTGTAAGCAGATTCATTAAAAAAATTCAAACTGATTTTAGCATGAATGATGAAAATTTATATATTAATTAGTTTTTAAGAGTATTTGTATTATGTAGGAGCACTGGAAAGAAAAATCAAGACTTCATTTTCTGTTTTCCTTATTTTATTGGGCTGAACTGGAGAAAATTGAATATGAATAGTGAGTTAATTGTAGGATCAATGGGCCAAGGCCATACATCAACATTGACCACAGTGGGGAAGTATAAAAGCATGGATATTCATGCAAGTATAGTTATTAATGTAATATCAAAGTTAACTCTTAGCTTCACTAAAGAAATAGAAGGCAAAGATCTAGCATCAACTGAAACTCACATGAAAAAGTAGATGAAAAATGTACAATCATCCAATGGAGAGGTAATCTATAATTATCCAGTAAGACTCTTGGCTATGCCTTGAGACTAAACTAATTCTCAATATTTTTGAATAATCATCCATTGGAATTTAGTAGGAAAACCATAGTAAACCATTGTCCAATGGCCATGCAAAAATATATAAAAAATAATATTTGTTGGTTGTTTTTCAATAGGTGGACCATTATGGGACCACTGAGAAGGTGGGGGTGTTTTTAATCATGGAAGTGAGGTTTAGTAGATTGATAGTCAAGTTACCTTTATTATTCCAATTATGAAATTTGTATAAGACAGATTATGCAATATTAATAATAAACATAAATTTATTGCAATTTAGGGAAAGCTCGTTCATGTTTTTTTATTTATATTGGAAGGTTACTTGATTTTTGAAGTAACTTTTAGTAGATCATAGCTTATATTGAGGAAATATTAGTTTCAAAAGAATTAGTTATTTCTCTTGAAACTTTAGGTATTAAAAGTCCATGACACAGATATATCACACTCCAAAATCCAAAGAAAATGGAAGAGCGTTCAATTTTTTTAATCAAAATTTTATTGGTGAAGCGTTAATTTATTACGAGAACATCATTAATGAAGTGAAAAATTTTAAATGTAACATTTATTGACTAGAAAACTAATGACCAAAACGTCAAAAAAATTGTGTGACAGGTAAAGATAAATCCAAATTCCAACCCTGCCTGCCACTTGTTGGTGAGTGGAGGTTATTCACTTTTCATTTACAGCTTACCAGGTTACTCATGTTACCAATATTTTCACATGGCTCACTTTTAGGTGACTACTTATTGTACTTCTTCTTTATAAAGAAAAAATGGTAGATAATTGTATATATTATTTGAAATCTATAACAAATCCAGGCAACAAAATTACAACAAATAGAAAATTATGCAAAAAATTCACCAGGGCACTACTAATGTGTGGATACCCTATCATTTCTTAGATCCTCATAAGTTACCAACACCTACTATATTGGTATACACATAATATGGCATTTACCTGAAGTATTTCATATGTATATAGAAGTAAATAAGTTGTATGACAATTGTTATGGCAGATATAAGATGTGTATTATAGTTTATATTTCAATTTTTCTTAAGTAGCATGCATGTGCGATCCATATAGTGACTACAATTACCAAATATATTTAAGTGAAGATGTGAATATGATCTCTCATTAGGTCCTAATTACTTAAAGCATCATTAATTAGCTTTCCAAATGAATAAAATATGTTAACAAATTAGTAAAAACTAGGAAAACAAATCATGCTTTAAAAAAATATGTCACAATGAGTCACACTCTGAGATTTATTTAATTACTCATCAAGTGTCGCTACAACATATATATGATCACCATTACCATAGAAATGGGACATGTGACCATCATTTTGGTTTCGCCAATGACATTCCACATCATGAGCATTGTTTAGGGCTGCTTGTGTTGATTTTTTTTAAACAAATCATTTATACATTTTATGGAAATGATAGACACAATTTATAATCACATTACAAGATCATGATGTATGGATATTCCTTATCATTTCTTAGATACTCACAACTTACCAACACCTAATAGATTTATATACACATCATATAGAATTTACCCCTAGAATGCCACATGTATCCTAAAACAAATTAGTTGTATGGCAATTGTTATGGTGCATATATGATGTGTATTACAGTTTATCTTATAATTTTGTTGAAGTAGCATATAACAATTTACATAGTGATATGAGAACCACTCTCTAGAGTATACATCGATTTTGTACACATGGCTTTTCAGTTGCTTTTTAAGATATATCATTGGTGATGCTCACATGATTATATAATGAACCATTAAGTTGAACTATGAAATTATTCCTCACAACACACACACACATATTGATGAATTAATAATTTTTCTCATATAACTTTTTTAATCTATTTTGAAAAAAAATAAAAATTATATATAATTATTTCTAAGAAGAACAAGAGAGAGTTCCTTACCATATCTTCGTAAAACATATAATAGCGACGTTTGGAGGCAGCCGTCTAGCGACGCTTTGGGGCATAGTGTCGCAATTACGACGTCTTCCTCCAAACGTCTCAATTGCGACACTTTGTCTAAGTGTCGGTATTGTGACACTTTTCTCTAAATGTCGGTATAGTGACGGTTTCCCGAGATCAATGGCCCAAAGTGAACCCGATAACTTACATTTTCTCCACACCTTTCCTTTTGATCGTGGCCGTTTGCTCGTTGAATCCAAATCCGACGGCGCTAATACATTTTCGCGTTCATAAAGTAATTGTTTGATGTTTTGGAAAAGCCGCACGAAATGGGTGGTTTTTCCAAACCACCCATGCTTACGTGTCACCACCATGTTGTATCGCGTTCGAAAAGCTAGTTTCTGCTTACCACCATTTACCCTTGCGAATACCACTGGCGGTATTCCCTAAACCTAAACCGTTTAACCCGAGTTTAATGTCATTTAACTATGGTTATACCATCGTTTAATACATTAAAATTATATTTTTCATTCAAATTTTCACCTTCTCGCTTTAAACCTGTAAAAACATTGCGGAATCGTTTTTCCTCAAAATCACACCGTTTGAACCCTGAGAAACTTTGCATAGCCATTTTCAACCTACCAGTACCATTTTTCGACGCCCGTTGCCCTGAATTTCCATTACAAAGTACTACATTGTCCTCTGCGAAGCCATTTTCAAAAAATTGAAGACTGAGCACCTCTGCAACATCTTCAACGGAATTTCGCTGGTTCTCCAGGTACTTTTCTTCGAAGTTGCCCTCTGAGATTTCAAAATTCCTGTCGATTTCAAATAATTACTAAATTTACTGCAAAAAAGTGTCCATTTTTTAGGGGAAACTCTGTCAAAATTTCCCTGGATCCCTAATTTCCCTTTCTCGCAGTTTTTTCCATACCCTGGTCCATTTTGCTGTTGAAATCGATTTTAAATACACGTTTTGAGCTTTAAATTCCTTGCATTTCCTAAAAACCCTGCTCAAAAACCCCATTTTCTGTAGAAATTCGCCAAGAAACCCCTGTTTCTCGTAAAGGAACTTAGCAAACCGTTTAAGCTTGCTCCGTTCATTATTAAAAATGACCAAGAAACAGGTAACCCCCAAGAATGGAGGCCCAAAATCTCAAAATAAGTCTTATGCAAAGATTCCTCAGCCTATGTCCTTCAAAATCGACAAACCAACTCCTGTACTCATGGCTGATTCTACAGAAGTGGTCAAACCAGTCCAACCTCCAGTCATTTCTCCAGAGAACAACCCTTTAGTTAATCTGGACTGTAGAATACTAGACCCTAATGTAGAATTTAACCTGCTTGATGTCTATAATTGGTGTTATGGCAAATCAGTGGAAAAGAGTGACAAAGATATTCCAATTTGGGAATCCAATCTGCTTAGATATATTGTTCCTCTCACTCATTCTGTTCCTGACTTTATCAGATTATGCCAAGCCTATTATATGCCAGAACAAAGATGTACTGTAAACAAAGAAAAATATATCCTGTTTTACATCACTGAAGAGTCGATAAAGTCCATGCTGCAAATGAATCATGACCCCAATTCTGCTTCCCTATCAATAGAAGATTTAACCCAACTATATCTTGACTTGGAGTTCAATACTAGATTCAAAATATACCAGACTTTTTGTCCAAATCAAGTTGATTTTTCTAAGTTAAATCCTCCTTTCGACACCATTGATTTCCCAGATGAAACTAGACAGATTATCTCAATGCTCTCCTTCATACTAGGATACGCCAGTAATGAATTCACTTATGTGGCTATCCTAGGTTTTCTGTCAACTCTAAGCCCTGGTCAATCACCATCCATTTAGTTCAATTTTGCTAGATTTATTGCTGAAAGTATGCATTATCAGTTATCCAGACTACCAGAAGAAGGAGTTTTCAGATACTCCTCTTATCTACTCCACCTCTTCCTATATTATCAAACAGATAAGTTTCCAATTGAATGTGAGAAAGTGGATGCAGAAGGAAAAGTTCTATCAGTAGTATTTTGGTCATCTATTCTAAGGAAATGGAACAGAGAGTATAGTTTTACAGATTTCAATGACTCATTTATAGCCCCTGCTATGTATCTCTTGGAAAAGAGGAGATCCCTAGGATCAATGATGAGACAAGAAGAATTCTGCAGTTATCAGAGAGCTACAAAATTGGAGATTGGTATTTATATAAAAATCATATAGAAATCAGAGTGTATGGCTCATCCCTGGCCCCATATAAGTTACCCAGATTTGTTACTACAAGAATATTTGCTTTAGAATATCTGAGACAACTATTGAATGTAGATGAAATCAACTTCATAGCTTTCAAGAAAAAGACCCAATTTAAGCTGAAAAATCAAATGGGGCCATTCATTTTGAATAACATAGAAGCTACCAATGAGATAAATGTCAAACTTAAAGAGTATAAGTTCCCATGTAGTTTTACATGGAAGTATGACCCAGAAGATATTTTGAGTGTAGCAAGGGTAAAACTTAAGTTGCCTGTTTACTTGCATGATCCTAAGCCCCATATTGAAAGATATGTAAATAAAATTGAATGGGAGCCAAACACCCTATCTGATGATGATTCATAGGCAGTACAGGTAATACAGGTAGACAGTGGCAAAGGCAAACAAATTGAACAGACAGTACAGGTGGCTTCTACAAGCAAAGATACTGATAATGTACATAAAAGAGACAGAAAAGGAGATAGTTTCATAGCTGAGACTATTCAGGACATCAAATTCAGAACTCTTTATAGTAAAAGAAGCAAGTCAACAGAAGAAGAAAAGGATAAGGCTGTAAATATTGATATAGATGATGAAGCATCAAGAATAGTCACTCAAACATTAAAAGAGCTTCAAAATGTAAAAATTGGAACACAACAAAAAGATACAGTCATGAAGGAAAACCAAGCTACCGTCGATTTGCCTCCTTCTTCTCAGGAAACTGACAATACAGAGTTAGAGATTCAGATCAGACTCAGACAGATTAAAGAGAAGAATGAAGAGCTCAAGAATCAAGCTCATCCTAGATTTCTTAAGGAAAATCCTGGAAACAAAGACAGGCTTCTTTTAGCATTTGATTATTCATCCAATAAATTGGTAATGTCATTCTTGAAGCCTATAATGGCTGAGCCAAAATCAGTGGCAGATTATTCCAAAACAGATCTTGAACTGGATGCAGATGCCATTCATGAATTAGATCAAATTGAATTTCATAGGATCAATACTGAAATGCTATATTCCAAAATTTTCAGTAAAACTATGAAATCAATTAGGCTTGAGAAAATAGTGCTCAACCTCCAACATCAAATGAAGCTGGACAAAGCCTCACTGTATGCTAATAATTTAAGAATAAAAGCACTAGAAGATATAGTGATTCAAGCAGGGGGTGACCCAGCCAACATTGAAGGGGAAAAAGTCTTAATTAAATAGAAAAATGAGGATATAGTTGCTCTTAGAAAACAGTTGAAGTTGACTCAGAGTGAAAAATCTCAAGCAAAAGAAATTCTACAGCAAAAAACAGAGAATGATGATTTAAAGCAGCTTGTACATCAAATGAAAGATCAGATAAAAATAATGGAAATTCAAATAGAATCTCTAATGAAAGAGAATGAAGAACTAAGAAAAGCACAACCAATGGTCATTCCTACAGTGATCCCCACTGTAAACACTACTATACCATCTACTTTGGTAGAACACTTGGCACCGAAAGGAGTACTGGCAACTGCAGTGCCAATTAATTCTCTAATATCTGCCTCTTCTTCTTCATCCTCACAGAGGAGCACACTACAAGACCAAGATAAATATATTCTTAGTTTGAAGGCACTACTAAAAATTTAGAAAATTCCAAAAATGATGCCTTGATTACTTCTAGAGGACATGAGCAAAGGGCTGATCGACTACAAGAACAGGTAAAGATTCTGCAAGCACAATTAAATCTTACAGATCAAGTGGCCTATATAAAAAATCATTTATGGACCAAAATTATTGAAGGCATTCATTCTCAATGGCCTTCAATTCGGATAATTTATGAACAGAGGGAGTTACTTCAAGTTGCTAGTGCAAAGATTAACAAGACTAAGAGGGAAATTGACAATAAACCAGCCCAAGCAATCCAACTCATAACTTTTTTAAATAGTAAAACCAGGGAAGAGTTGGAATAATTGAAAATTGTTGATAGAATAGAAAACATTCTTCAAATCAAAAAGGTCCTGAACAAAAGAAACATAATGATTAATCTAGAGGACCGGTGTAAAGACATGAATTTATCCATCTCAAGATTTTTAGCCAAATACAAAACATTTTCAGAAGCAGGTTTACCTGATATTCACACATTGAATGGAAAGTTAATGCCTCAAAAAGATTATGATCTAAAAATCAGAAATCATGCAAAAGAGCAAGCCAGACAACAACTGCCTCAAGGATCACCAACAAGAAAAATACTTCTTCAGTATTTTGAAAATCTATTCTTTTTAGGTAATGAGATCATGCATATGTTCACTATCAACCCTAAATTTGCCAAGTATACAGAGGCAGATGAAAGTTATAGAAAATTGAAGACTATGAAGATCCCCTCTGTAGAAAAGTGGCAAGAATTCACAGATCTGTTGTGAATTTAATGGATAAAAAACAGGAAATTCACTTGGAAATTCATTTTTTATTGTTACCTCAAATGGTAAAAATACAGGGTTAAAGTGCAAAACAACAATCAGTTCAAATTAGAATAATCAATTCTATTTTTTCTTGTAAAAAGGTAACATCTTGCAAACTATTTTGCAGCTGTCCCTCTTTTTAAGTTTTCTTTCCTATTTTTTATTAAAACATTATCTCAATTCCTGAGATATTTTGTAAACATTTTTTTGTATAAATACTTCACAATTTGAAATATTCAGTGTGAATAAAATTTCTCAAGACAACTATAGTCTTATTTGCTTGTTATATTGAAGTTGGTGAGTCAATTAGTGAAAGCAGTAAACTGGAAAGAGATCAGAGACATCATAGCTAAGGATTCTCATGGTGACAAGATAAGTCTCATTTCTTTTCTTGTTTTCAGTGTATTTCTTTAAAGTTTACATTCATTCATATTATGTTTTTCTAGTCTATAATGATCAACTAAGGAAAAATTAAACAGGATTAGGGATAATAAGCTCCCTGTTTCGAAACTTGTTGGCATTTTAATGTTTTCTACTTTGTTCGTGATCTCTACTTGGCCATTGGCCTGTGGGTGATATGGAGTTGTAATCTTGTGCTGAATGTGGTATTTTTGCAATGTTTCAGCTAATTTATTACCTACAAATTGTGGTCCTCCATCTGTGATTATGTCCCTTGGGAGACCATAGCGCACAAAGATTTGGAAAATAAACTGTACTATAGAGTCCTCTGTAGCTTTTGAAAGTGCCTCTGCTTCGACCCACTTAGTGACATATTTGGTTGCAACTAGGATGTATGTTTTTTGGTTTGAGGGAGGACTAATAAGGCCAAAAAAATCAAGTGCCCAGCGTTCAAATGGTTCAATCACAAGTTGAGGGTTCAAAGGCATTTCATCAGACTGCCCAGGGCATCCTGCCCTTTGGCAGCTACCACAGGCCTACACGAATTTTTTGGCATCCTTAAAGATGGTAGGCCAGTAATAGCCTGTTCGTAAAACCTTATGGGCAGTTCTACGGTTCCCAGTTAGATCCCCTTCTTCAATATTATTATCTGTAGCTTAAGGATTCTTAAGTGCCCTTTTGCTTAGATTCCATCCAATCCATCAAATCAAGCCTATACATAGCCTTAGAAGGTCACCTATCTTGCCCTTAGCACATTTGCATCTCTGAGCCTTATTTCTTAGTTCTGCTTGCTTAGAAAGTTGACTCCATTGCCCAATATTCTGGTAGATCCTTCTGGTTTACATTGAAATCTCTTTATTCCCACCAATATTTTAAAATGAAACCCAAATACACAATCATAGCTAGCCTAATATCTGTTACTAAAACAAAGCTAAATCATACGGAGAGATCCCTCTCTGGAGTTCAAGAAGGCTAGATCTTGAATTCCCAAAGCGGTTTTTGGTTACCCCTGGTGTTCTTAACTAAAAAAATCCCTATCCCACAACCTAAGAATTACTAGGGTGATAACAGGCCTTGGGGGTATTATGATCCTTGGAGGAAACTCCCACAGCTAGAAGAGTTGACAGAGAAAATTGGATCGAGTACAAAGGTGTGGCAGGTGGGTTTTACCTTGCACCAATTGTTATGGTGCATATATGATGTGTATTACAGTTTATCTTATAATTTTGTTGAAGTAGCATACAACAATTTACATAGTGATATGAGAGCCACTCTCTAGAGTATACATCGATTTTGTACACATGGCTTTTTAGTTTCTTTTTAAGATATATCATTGGTGATGATCACATGATTATATAATGAACCATTAATTTGAACTATGAAATTATTCCTCACAACGCACACACACACATATTGATGAATTAAGATTTTTTCTCATATAATTTTTTTAATCTATTTTGAAAAAAAAAAAATGTATATATATAATTATTTCTAAGAAGAACAAGAGAGAATTCCTTACCATATCTTCGTAAAACATATAATAGAAAGAAAATTAATCTATTGAAATTTAATTTCCAAACATATTTATGGAGTAAAATGAAGATTAAAAGGAGATATTCATGGATTTACCTATAACATCACCTCATAATGAAGAATGTAAATGTACAATATTGATGATACATAGGTTAGGAGAAAATTAATCTATTGAAATTTCATTTCCAAACATATTCATGGTGTAAAATGAGGATTAAAAAGAGATATTTATGAATTTACTTATAACATCACCTCATAAAAGTGTAAATGTCCAATATTGATAAAATTTATTTATATATGATAAATAATAAACCTTTATCTCACATGTAACATATAATCTTATAAACAAATAATTTCACCGGGGGTGCAATCCTCAAAACTTTTAAACTGTCTAATGTATATGTACCTATTTAAAGTATTCAGGGCCCACATTACAAATGCCCAAAGTGAAATATTTGCGCATATGTTATATATGAGCCAATGGTTTAAATAACTATCTAGCGGTGAAACAAAACTTATAACAAAATATTAATAAAACTATATCATACGTCCAGACTTAAAAAAAATAAACCCGATTTCAATCACAAATTTGCGTTCCAAAATAGCCTGTTGATGTCACCCTAATTTGTGACGTGAAAACTTCATAGAATACGCCATATAAAAATTTGGGTCCATTTTTTGGCTTTGCGTACGAAGGAAAACTGTGACGCGAAAATCAAATTAATTCCGCCCTATAATGTTTCGGGTCCGGAATTCCACAATGCAGGCGGGCCAAAAAATAACGCGATCGAATCGCCTGCTTCCACGTGGATGGCTGATTTGGTCTGTGGTCTATGGTACCACGTTCTCCTGAATTAAAATCTCCCATGCTTACTATTAAATTTCTCTTTTTCCAAAACAATACAATGCTCTACTTTTAAGTATGCAGGGACTGTGATTTCAAAACCAAAATTGATTGTTCATCAGTTTTAGAAAGCGGCTATTTGACAGAGCCATTCAAACAGATTTAGAAAGTGGCCAGAGGACAGGGTAGTTGAAATTAATATTTCAACATCCCTCATTCACTGGGAATACCCTCCTTGGTGCCTTCTTCGCCGGACTACGATGTGTTCATCAACAGTCGTGAACCCGATGTCCATTTCTTCGCCAGGAATCTTCACAATAGTCTTGTTTCCAAAGGATTGTGAGTCTTTCTTGACAGCATAGAATTGCAGGCTGGACAATCCATACCTTCACAAATCAAAGACGCAATTAAAGGTGCCTCTCTCATTATTACTATTTTCTCTCCAAATTATGCGCAATCACAAAGGTGCCTCCATTAACTACTCCTCGCGCTGCTCTGTAAGCCAACCATTTTTGCAAAGGCATATAACTGTCGTTTATTGCAAATAAGTGTCATTATATTGATGGTGGCCAGAGCGTCGCTATTGCAACGGCTGCCTCCAAACGTCGCAATTGCGACACTTAGACATTGTGTCGCAAACAGAGCGTCGCTATTGTGATGGCTGCCTCCAAACATCGCAATTGCGACACTTAGACATTGTGACGTTTGGAGGTAGTCATCGCAATAGCGACGCTTTGGGGCATATTGCCACAATTGTGACGTCTTCCTCCAAACATCGCAATTGCAACACTTTGTCTAAGTGTTGGTATTGAGACACTTTTCTCTAGACGTCGGTATAGCGAAGGTTTAGGGCGGGATTGAAAAAATTTGGGGAAATTTCTGACATTTGGTCAAAAGTGTCGGAACCAAGTGTCGGAATTTCCGCCAAATGTACTAGTGGGTAGCCCCAAATGATACTGCATGCACTGCGCCTAAGCCTAACCCCCTCTGAATTAAGTCTCTGTCGCGCTCAGGTTTTATTTTCCATGGGATGATAGGTGGATTTTAAAGCTCCCTAAATACAATACTTCTATGTTTCAATGTGAAGTGTGATCAAGGTGGATTATTGGATTCCTACCCCCTTGATCCTAACTTAATCTATAAATTCTCTTATGGCCCCTGTGGAGAGAATTTAGTGAGTTGGTTTAAGTTTCTTTTAGGTGGCTTTATTTTCTTAGTGGGTGAATGTGTGTGAGCGTATGGTGAACAATATCATAATTTTCACATATGGATATCGGTGATCCTTTACAAATTTTCCCTAGTTAAACTATGTGATGTTGTTCCTTTCTCAAATGGAAAGCATTTTCAGATAATGGGCCGCTTCAAAATCTTCCTAATTAGTCTATGTGAGTGACTAAAGGGAGATGGAAAATCATGAATGTAGAGCATTCATATGCTTGTCTAGGGTCACCAAATGGTGCAAAGACAACAAATATTACTTGCTCTAATTGGTGATTCAATCCTAGTCCCGCAATTTCCTAAATGCAAAAATTGAATTTAAACTAAACAATTTATACACTAGCTTATGCATGTGTGGTCATGAGCCACTTACTTGGACTAGTTAAACTATGTGTGCATACCATAATTTGCAAAAACATAAATTTTTCGGACAACAATGGTTAATTCGCCCCCTACTTAAACTATGTGAACACTTTTTGCAAAAAACAACTTAAATGAAAACTAACTAAATGCCTACGGAAAGCAGAAAAAAGTGAGTTCTCAGAAGCTGTGGGGTATCAACACAAGTTTTGGCAGATACATTAGGGGATGCCCAACACACTTACAAGCAGAAAAAATGCAAAAAATAGGTAGAAAAAATATCTCTGCAATTTTCCCAAAATCCCTTGACAGGTGTGCCTTCATGCACGGAAATCAGTCCTGAACGTGCGCAATGCGCCTCTGTGTGGAACATTTGCGCACAGAAATCCTGGAAGTAAAATATTAGGAGCTTCCTTCTTCAGTCTGTCACTTCAGTGAGTCTAGTTGGGTCAGAGGACTGTCAGCTCCACTCCAGCATAGACAAAGGGTCTCCTGCAAAAGATGGCACAACCACATAAACTTGGAACATTTTAGTGGAGTTTCCAATCCTGTTGTTGTGGATTCATCGCACGGGTGTACGAAATCACACCAGCTTAGAGAGTGTGGTCTACTCTCTAAAATATTGGTAATAGGCAGAAAGTGGGAGAGCTCAAAAGCATAAAACTTAATGGAAATAGTATGCTGAAGTATGCTCTGGTTAAACTAAAACTAAAAACACAAATATACAGAAGCTATATAGAGAGTTCCAAATGATAATAATGCAAACTATGGCTCGATGGCCTCTTCTTATTAAACGTTCCAAATGGAGAATAAATTTTACTCACTTTCCAAAGGGCCCCTAGGCAATGGATCTAGGTCCTGATGCAAGGATGTTGCCTTCCAAGCTCTGCCTCTGATGCAGTCTCACTCTCTCTCTGTTTTGTGGTGGACTAAGATGTTGGGTGGCCAACTATCGAGTCCTCTTTAGCTCCAGCTCTGGGTCACACACAATGCTGGTGTTGCTTGGGAAACTTTGGCCAGCATAACACTGTGATCACCATTTCTTCATCTCTTGGTGGGTTTATATAGGTGAGCTTAAAATCCTCATTCCCTCCCTCAGTACATGATGGATGGTGACCCAAGGGAGAGGTGTGATTCCATTGTGTGCTCAAATATTCTTTTGTGTGCTCACGTAATGTCTAAGGAGGCGCTAGTGGCTATCCTTAGGCGGCTTTCACATAAGGAGTAACTGTCCTTTGCTTGGTGTGGTCCTGGAAGGCGACTTTTTTCCATTTCCAGGAATACGCGCTTATCGGGAAAAAAGGCGCACAAAAGGCACTCTTATCGAAGGATAAAGCGCGCATTTGAGCATTTATGACTAGTTCAAATATGATTTTCTCAAAACCTTATATATTTTAAATACTTCTTGATTCCATAATGTATTCCTGTCCTGTAAATCCTTGGGCTCCACATTAATTGATGTCATCTTCTGCTGTACGTTTTTCCAGTGTTAACACTAACATTTAATATGCTCAACACCTGTGGTGAAATAAAATTGGATGATATGTACATGTGAAACCTCCCATGAATAGATCAACATTAAAATATAATATCATCACCATCCTATCTAAGCCAATTTAGAATGTCTCTCCATTTTATTGCACATATATGGATATTACTCAGTTTCTTTAGGAAATTTGAATTCATATCTCTGCCAAGCCTTTAGAGTTACACTATAGTGTCTCTCGATCAAGTTATTTTCCACATCGAGAAGCTCAGTGCCTCTATATTTACACACATGCTGACATTGAAGCTTGGCCAGACAACAAAGCCCTATATTGGAAATCTCATTACAAAACCACTTAATAATAAAATAGATCTACACATCTACACTCATGAACACAAAAATCACATGCTAAACTAAACTAAACTCAGTCTATGTATAGAGAATCAATCCTCAAGGCTCCCTCACATCTTCTTGGCCTTCCCTTGAGGGAGTCAAGCTGGTAACCGCTCTCATACCATGTTAGAAAAATAAAGAGAGAGTAGTGAGAGCAATGTCACAAACAAATCACACTTCACTTGATGTTTTATTGATCACAGTAGTTACACATATATATGACATAAATCTTTGACTTCGACAAATTATGATTGAGGCATGACACGATTCCAAGTCAAAACATAGGAATCAACAACTTCTAGATTGACGCCTCGAGACTCACGATGACAACTACACATGACATGGAAGCATTACTTCCAACATACGTTTTATTTCGTTTAATGAAGGGAATTTAATAAAAAAAAATTCCTATCTTTGATATGGTGGAATTCAAAATGTATGTTGTATTATTATTCTCATTTGAATTCCCTATTATTGATGATTATCTCATTTAGTAAATTATCTATAATTTTTGTAAGCAAACCTAGATCCATCTTAACTCTTGATCTATCTAGAGTCGAGAGGGATCAAATATCTCAAGGTACAAACCTATTTTTCAAGTGCAAAACTTGAGGAAAGTTTTTCACATCGAGAGATTTGATCTCTTTCAGCGCTTGATAGATCCATAGTTAAGATGGATCTAGGATGGTTTCAGTCACGCTCGGCCGAGGAAAAACTATCGAAGATATGATTACTTTTATCAATAATATGTAAAATATATATCTAATATTAATATAATCATTTTAAATATGATAAATATGTCTCAGATTAACCTGGTCATTTTAATTTTAAATTTCTTAGTTACCTTAGTTTGGTGAGATGATAAATATTGGTTATAACTTTAGTGATGAAAAAATATGAAATACAAATTTTGAATGCAAAAGCGACGATAATAGCGTTGAATAATAGAAAATTTGAATAATGAGAATGTAGTCAATTACAAATAATATTCATTGTGATAAATCTCAAACTATTTTCTTCTACTACTCTTATTGTCACCCTTGTTAGTTTTTTCATATTTTCATATTGATTATATGAAAATAACAATTGAAATCATAAACCATTTAAATATTTAGCTCGACATGTTGTAGTAAACATCATACCTTGTCTCTCTTTCTCTCAAATATTAAAAGGTTGAATTACTATAGCACAAAAATCAATGTACATTGTCAATATTTTTTATTCCTACACTGAAATCAATGCACATTGTTAATCCAATTAGATAAATCTCGACCTCACACCCCTTGTTGTTACTTAATTTAAATTTTTTGACTGTCATTGTGAGTTTGATTTCCACGAGCTACATCAATGGCTAAAACAAAATCACTTGGATAACCAAGACCCCCTCAGGTTTTGGGGGTCTATGTTGCCTATGTTTGGTTTCCCTCAAATTCAACAGTTCCCAGATCTAATTTCTTGGTTTCAGAAGAAATATGACCCTTTAACTAGGTCAGTGGTGGCTCAGAATGGAAACATTCTGATCACCATATCCCCTAAAACCATTAATCATATGCTTATCATCCTTCCCTCTAACTCCTTATCCTATTTTTCTCCTACTGCCCTCATGGATATTTACCACAAGATATCTTTCCCTCAGAGAGCTCATATTTTTTACATATTCCTACCCAAGGATGAAGATTTACCAAAGAAAAATCCCCCATATGAATCCTCCATCTTTCCTATAGCTTCCAAGCACTACATCTCTCTCCTTTCCTATCTGCTACGGTACCCCAATGATAAAACTATTGATGAAATCATCCTAGGTTTCCTGTCTATCTTCAGTCTTGACAAATCACCATTGTTTATGTACAATTACAGTCATTTCTTGGCTAATATTATACATGAGAAATTCATAAACTTCACTACTCAAGGATAATTTAACTATTCATCTGTGATAATTCACATTATTTTGTTTCAACAGGTAGAGATGTTCCCCATTCATCGCAACAAGAAGGACATTCAGGGAGTGAATCAATCAATGATTCACTGGACAAAATTGGTCAGAGCCTTGGAAACAACCAATTCTTTCTCAGAGTTCATAGACTCATTCATTCATCTAGTCAGGTAGTTCCTTATTAGCCAATCATAGCCTAGGATTGGAGAAGACATCAAAATAACGTTGCACCTCAGTGAAAAAGAAAAGACTGGGGATTGGTATTTGTACAAGAATTACTCAGAGATCTGGGTGTATGGTTGTGAGCTCCCACCATACATCAGGAAAATGATAAATATGGATGAAGTGAACTTTGTTTTAGGAAAGAGGAAAGCCCAGTTTGAACTCAAGGCCTATGTTGGATTCTTCATTTTTAATACCAGAGCAGTTGGTCTTGAGGTAGATATACTATTGAAGAAGATGGGTTTTTTTTATCAAGCTTTAAGTGGTCATATGAACCCCATGGCATTGTTTATGCTCTGAGGTTTTAACTCAAGACAACCCCTTACACCCATACCTAAAGAGAAGAAATAGAGAAGTACATGAATCAAAATGAATGGGTAGACGGTAACTTACAAGAAGCAGATGAGAAAGCCATCTCTACTTCGAATATGAAAACACCAGTACCTGAAAGTAAACAACAAAAAAGTGTGAGAGAAGAGACACACCATTCCAAGGGACTTGTGGAAGAATTCATCTCGCAGCATAAGAAACCAAAGTTCACTCCTTCCTTGCTTTCGGAAGCGAGACAACCAGAGATCACAGAATTGGGGGATACTGAAGTCTCCACATCTGCCAGTATTCCTTAGGCTCCTCCATTAACATCACCTGCAAGAGAGCCACTAGAGATCATCAAACATTCAAAGGCTATCTCTTTAGAAGAACATAATATTTTCTCCAAGTTCCTAGAAATCAAGAAAAATAATGAAGCACTGAAATCAGATGGCTACAGCCAATTTTGGAAGCAAACATATACATCTCAACATAGACTCCTCACTACCTTTGACAGTGAAAAAATAAGGATGCATATGTCCATCTTGCAAGAAACAGTGCCGTTTCCAAAAACACAGGCTGACTACAAGAAGGTTGTCTTCTCATTTGATGCAAGACACATACATCCTATTGACCAGATGGATATACACAGGCAGTTAGGAGAGATGATATTTTCAACCATGACTACAAAAACTATGTCTCTCTCAAAGTCAAAATTAGCACTGTCAAATATGCAGTCCCAACTGAAAATTGAGAAGTTATCCTGTTTGGCTAAAGGAAACAGGATAAAGAACTTGGAAGAAATGGTAGTGAAAGTAAGATGTGATCCTCATAATTTCAAAGGAGCTGAAGAAATCATCAAGAAGAAAAATGTGGGCATTGCTTCTCTAAGAAATCAACTTAAGCTACCCTCGACTGAAGACCCACAGACAAAACAAATGGCTCAAAATGAATCTGACAAGGAAGAGATGCTCAAGTTGATTATTGATCAAAGTTGATTTTTATAAAATAAGATTATAAAAAAACTTTTACAATTAAATCAATGCATCTAATGCAAGAAATCAAATAGGATTAGAAATCAACATCTACACTTAAATCAATGCATTTAGTGCAAGTAAGAAAATATGATTAGAAACCAACATCTACACTGAAATCAATGCATTTAGTGCAAGAAATCAAATAGGATTAGAAATAAGCTCCTACACTGAAATCAATAAATTTAGTACAACCAATCAAATAGGAGGCACAAGCAATCAAATATAATTAGAAATAAACATCTACATTGAAATCAATGCATCTAGTGCGAGTAATAAAATAGGATTAGAAATCACCATCTATACTAAAATCAATGCATTTAGTACAAGAAATCAAATAGAACTATAAATCATCTACATTGAAATTAATGTATTTAGTGCAAGAAATAAAATATCATGAGGAATCAATATCTACACTAAAATCAATGCATCTACTGAAAGCAATCAAATAGGTGGAAATCACCATATGCACTAAAATCAATGCATATAATGAGATAAATATTCTTCCCTCTCCCCCCTCCATATATATCTATATCTCCCTCCATCTCTCCTTCTTTGTCTCTATCTCACCCCCCCAAACACACACTCTCTCTCACTCCATATCTATCAATCTCTCTATCCCTCCCTCACTCTCTCCGTCTCTCTCTTCTTCCCTCTCTTCACCTTCCATCTGTATATCTATCTTCTCGTTCTCTCCCTCTCCCCATATTTTATCTCTCTTTCCTCTTGTTATCTACTCTCCCTCTCTCTCCATATTTCTTAGCATTGCCTCTCACTCTCTCCACCTTTCTCTCTCTGTATTTCTTATTACCTTCCTCTCTCTCCCCTCTAAATCCATCTCTCTTTCCATATGTTAGCCCTCTATAATTTCTAATATTGGAAAGAACAAGTAGCAGAAGACAACATCAAACTGCTTTGGAGTCCAGGACCTAGCCTTCCTGGGCTCAGAGAGGGCTCTCTTTGTATCTTTATGACTTAGGCTTTAACTTTGGTGATTGATAATGTTGATCTTAGGCTAGTTATAGGGATTTTTTTGTTTGTTTGGTTTGGTTGGTTGGACAGATAGAATATGGGAAGTTTAATCTATTGGGCTATGGAGTAAATAAAAGGGTTGAGTTGTACATCAACTTTTCCAGGTCATTCACAGGGCAAGCTAACTATATAAAATGGATCTTACTGGAAGAGTGAATATGGTATGATAGGAGGTAGTAGAGGCTAAAGAGAATTTAAGAATTATTTAACTATACTTTCAAATAAAAACATCTAAGATACTAGTTCCGTGAAGCTAAAGAGTAGTTAAGAATTCTTTAATTGAACTTCACAAGGGAAACTTTAAAGATATCAGTTTTGGTAAGGCTAAAGAGCAGTGAAGAATTATTTAACTATACTTCACAGGAAAACCTTAAACACAACAATTTCCATAGAGCTAAAGTGCAATTAAGAATTATTTAACTAAACTTCACAAAGGAAACTTTAAAGATGTCAGTTTTGGTAACGCTAAAGAGCAGTGAAGAATTTTTTAACTATACTTAAAAAGAGAAACCTTTAAGATAACAATTTCAATAGAGCTAAAGAGCAGTTAAGAATTCTTTAGTTATACTTTAGAGGAAAACATTAAGATGACAAAGACAGACAGACTTAAGGTGCTTTCTTAGCATATCTTAATCTAAAAATTCTGCTCTGTAATTAGAGAAATTGAAGTAAAGTATGGAAAGACAAAGAAAAATTAATAAGAAAGAAATAAAATCACCATTAACATAGCTCAATGATCCTATGAACGTGCTTTTATCATTGATGCCCAGCTCAAAACTGCTAAAAATATCCAATACAATAATCTAGCAACGAGGACTCTAAACAAAGTCCAACCATTGATAATGAAAATACATGCAATATTTAACTGCAACAGAGGCGGTTTCCCTAACCTGGGTCGGGAATCCACATTAATTACAAAGTAAATTGAGTTTTAACAATTTATTCCACGCAGGGCTCGAACTAAAACATCATGTAGCGGATTGCCTACAGTATTAACTTCTACAATAACTTCTGAGATAATATTAAAATATCTCGGGCAATCTGCCTACAAAATTAACTTCTATATAATAAATTCTGAGCTAATATTTGAAATATCTCTGACTATAACATTAATTGCAGCAAATTTTAGTAAATCAAAAAGTAGGCTGGAGGTGGTCGTCATGGTTACAAGGAGGCAATGTTGAGTAATTTTGACATCTAGATTTTCTTTGGGTCTCCATTATATAGGTCATAAGAGAGGATGCATTGCTGACATGCTACAAAATATATATTTTACTCAATAATTTCACAAAACTTGTCCCACTGATATTCCCTCAGGATCTCTATATTTACCATTTTTCTAAATATTTCATCCACCTCAGTGAATCTGTCAAAATTTTTCTTTTGAATAAATGACTGTTTAATTTGATGATGAATCATCAAATCAAACCATAGAGCTTCAAGGAAAATCCTACCTATAATGTGACCCTTTATATTAGCAAACTTTGATTTGTCTATTGTGATTGTATATATCTTTTTGCAATAACCTTCCAACCTGACCATCTTATCATCTAATCCCACCAGAACATGAAGTCCTTTATGATTTAAGACATTAAATTTCTTATGAAACCTTTCAACAATAATATTCAAGGCTTCACACTTGGTCTACAATTGGTTGATCAAATTCATTTTATGCAATACCTTCTTAATTTCCAAAATGGTTGCAGTCCTGTCTGAGATATTGATCTCTTCCAACTCCTCCCTGTTCTTTGAATTAAGAACTTTGATCATATCAATATCTTCACTTGGCTTCTCTTGGAGTTGATCCTTCTCTTCTTGTATTGTTGTTATGCATTTCCGGATGATTTCCTGTTGTTAAAATATGATCTGAATTCATGGCCATGTATCAGTAATGGACTCATTGATGTTCTCCCAAATATTCTCTTTAGCTTCTCCTAATGTTGTTGCCATCAGAGTTTCACTCTCTAATTCTTTAATTCTGAGTTCAAACCGATGAGTCTTCTACATTTCCCCTAGATACAAAGTATCATTCTTAGTGACTCCATAAATTGAAACTTTTGATTTAGCCTCTCATATGCTTGCTTTTGTGTGGCCAAACCTTGAGCCAGTTGTGTTAAATCATTTATTTCCAAGGCTACTGAGGTTTCTGCACCTGTGGAAGAAGCCTGAGTTGTTAGCACGAGATCAGTATTTACATGGAGTGCTGATTTTTCTTTCAGCAATTCTTCAATTTGTTCTTCCATCACTAGTACATATGGTCAAAATTCCGACACTTTAGTTCTGACACTTTTTACGTATTGTCAGAACTTTCCCCAATTTTTCTCATTTTTTTAATCCTGCCAATAGGCGTCACTCTAGCGATGTTTTTCGAGTATCACCGTAACAACGAAGTTTAGGAAAATCATTAGAATACTGACATTTCAGGAAAAACAATCGGAATACTAATATTTAGGAGACATACATTGGTCTTGCGACGTTTAGGAGACATCCGTCGATCTTGCGATGTTTAGGGATACCGTCAGTATTGTGACGTTAAGGGAAAAATTGTCGGAATACCAACGTTTAGGAGAGATACATTGGTCTTGCGACATTTAGGGATACTGTCTGTGTTGCATCATTTAGGACCAAGTGCTGGTCTTGCAACATTTAGAAGCCAAAACGTTGGTCTTACGAAATTAAGGGAAAACACATGGAAATTTAATTTTGTGGCTACCCTGAAATCTTAATCGACCTATTCAAATTTATTTTCCTGCTCCGCTTGTTCGGTGCTAATTCCGCTGAAGATATTTTTGTATGGCAGTCTGCAACCGTTAAGTTCATGTCCTTTGACTTAGAGAGCAACTTCTTTGAGGTAATATAAATTTGTGTGGTTTCTTGCTATGACACATCTATGGCCGCAACAATGATATCCACTGGTTCTGCCTTCTCACTAATATTGGCATTGCTCTGCAAAAATGATTTGCAGAATTTCGGGTACTATTATGCCTGGCATGCTAAATGTATTTTTTCGCTGTAGGAAGATTTCTGAACCGATATCTCTTCATAGCCACTGTCGGCTGAGGGATAATAAGCTGAGGATAATAATAGCCACATTAATTCTGCTGAAGAATGTAGAAAACCAAAGAGGTACATCCATGAACATACCCTACAATTGGTTTATCCCATGGTAAAGAGTAATAATAGACACTAGCATTAAATTTCATGATCTGCACCTCTTTTATAGATTTATTACACTTGTATACATTTATATTCCACTTGGTTTTACACTTGTATACATTTATATTCCACTTTCAGTCATGACGCTTTCGATTTATTAAAGCAGAGAAGGGGCATCACACAGATATCAATGCTTGTTGCATGTGAGAATGTGGGATGTGTTTATTTTCCAGTTTATCATTCTGAAAAAAGAAACTTCCTATTTAAAATGTAGGTAGGTTTTAGTTCTTTCTATCCTCAGTGTTTATATGCCCTAATAAGTTTATCATGCAAGCAATCTGAATGATGACATAATTTTATGGGAATCGACAAGAAATATGAGTAGAAGATTACAGAACAAAGTGCGAGAGAAATATAAAGGGAAGCTTGAGACCCCTCCTGAGGTGTGCACCCAACGATCCACGCTAGTCAAGGAAGCTAGATTACAACATAGATTACAAACATCACTGAATTGTTAGAAATTGTTATGGGGTTATGGTCCACAATGCAATGTGATCCCCTCCTCTGCCAATTTAATCAAGAGCTACACCAGAAGGAGTAATATTTTGAGAAAATTGAAGCCATTATGCCCACTCTCGTCACAGCACAGTGATTAGCGCGCCTTCGAACCAGACACAAGCTCAGAGATGAAATTGAGGGCTTTTCCATAGGAAGCAGGTCCTCAGCGACCACCTGAAGCCATGGGTTGATGAAGCTCTCAAGCTTTCATAGGATTTAGATGGGTCAGTGAAAAAACTGAACCAGACCCTGGAGAGCATCACCGCAACTATCGAAGGAAAAAATTCATAAAATTTGGTTGACAACACGCCTAATGCAGCCACACAGAGTGAAGGTGTCTTGCCCCCTTTTTCCACCACCGTTGAACAGCTCTATGAGAAGATGAAGACCCCACGATTAGTGTGACTCAGGATGAGTCACAAGATTGTGTTGGCACAGGGTCCCCTTGCAGAAATTTTGGAACATTTTTGTAATATTTTTTAATAATCTAGTCTAGCGCAGGGGTTTTGGAGCAAGTCAAAGCCCCCAATGAATTTTAATGGGTTAAAGGGTAGATCAAGAGTCCGCAAACCATGTTTTGCAGACCATAGAGTAGCACAGGATAATATGTTATAAATAGGTGGATAAATTGAGTCTAGAGGTAGGCTAAGTTTGGGGGAAAAAGCTTGGATATAGACTTGTGGATCTTTTGTGTCGATTGTCTAGGTAAGTGCTTCTGTTGGATGTGTGCGTGGAGACCCTGAGTCTTGCTGTATGTAGACCCTACTGGCTATGTGTGCGGGCTAGTAAATAGAGTTTGTACGTTAGATCTGGATATTAATAAATGAGAAGACTATTTTGTGATAAGTTGAGTACTTCTGTGTTATGGTTATTGGCTGCGCTCTGTGTTATTTCTGAATTTATATCTGTTTGCTGAATACTGATGATTTACTAATGCACACGTGGATGCGATATTGGAGAAAGGGGATGAATGAATAGATCTGGTTAGATTTAATTGCTTTACCTCTATTAGCATACTATCTGATGATTTATAAGCTTTGATGAAGATATTTCGTCAACATATTGTTAAGGGTTTCCATGTTAGGGATTTTCCGGTGCAGGTTTGTTAGGCCTAAAAGGACCCACTTCAATTAAATTTCTCTCCCTCAGGGTGTGGAAACTTGGTTCTAGCACCCTCCCATACTACTTCGGGTGAGACCTTGACTTGCGCAACTAGGCCATTGCCAAAAGGGAAAGTAGTATAGGGGTTTGCTGGAAAACCTTAAATTGAACGGGGGTCACGACCCCTCAAGCCAACAACCTCCTATAATCCTACCCCAAGAAAAGGATTTGTTGCAACTTAGCATTGATACCAAGGTAGGGGATTGATGTTTGTTTGAATTTTTTACATAGATAAAGATATATGTATTTGAAGAAAAACCTTACACATTTCCTATTTCCATTCCTATGAGAATGTTCTCTTTGGAATTTATTAGAAAAATTATGTAGGTGGACCAAGTCCATTTTCTTCCCAGGTGTAGAGGGTACCTATTTAAACTAGGAAATACTATGAGCCCATTTATTGTAAAATTTAGGCAATCCATCACTCAAGTTGAGGAAAAGATGAAGGGGCTTCATTTTAAATTGGGAGAGAGGTGTAAATATGATCCATGTCACATTGTCTATGATACAAGATAGAGTGTGAACTTAGCTACATATCCACCTAAGAATGAGTGGAAGGTGTTAGCCCCCCTATAAATTTTTGACAAAGCAAAGTAGGGGGCTAAATTTTTTTGAGCCTTCAAGGAATGCATCTCCCTTGAAGACACATCATTCTTGAAGTCTCTTGTGCCTTTGCCTTTGATAAATCTCCCTCTGCTGACTCCATTTATAAGGTCTCATTGATTACATAAATGCTGCTCTAAAAGGCCTACATTAACGCTTATATCCCTGCAGATGTCCCTTTTCACCTCTTCTTCATTTGTCAAAACCCCTTTTCTTTACCCCAAAATCACCCCCCCAATCCTTCTAAACCTCTCCAAAAATTCCCACTTTATGGTCCCCTTAATCTCCCCAAATCCCCTTGAAAACCCACTTTTAACATTATAATAGGGCTAACACCTTTCGGCCAGCCCCCTCGGCTTTTCTTCCACCTTGTGACCTGGGTGCTGAAACTAGGTGCTAACCAAAAAGTGCTTATCTCAATTGGTATCGGAGGCAGTATCGACCGTCGATCGGCGCAGATCGAACGGTCTGTGTTAAATCTGCAACGCCCGTGGTCTACCCCGTCATTCCCCTCTGATTGCACCATCGATGTCTATTTTACTGCAGATCAACAGTCCGCAATGCATCCATCCCGGTGGTCCCCGCCGCAAACACTGTACATAAACCACCTGGTTTCTATCGCACCGCCTTCGGGCGAGGGGCGGTATTTTCTGATCGCGGAGCGATTCCATATAGCTTCTCACGCGTGGCACCGGTATGAATGGAAAACCACCCTTCCATTGCGCATTAAAGTTCATCCGTGGACATGTAGCTATATGCATATCAGCCGTCTGATCCAGAGCCCTCCATCCTACAGTGATCGATCCATGAAGTTGTGCACGCGATAGCCCATAGCCGCCATACCCCTGGCCCACTGTCCATCGCCCCGACGTGTTTTCCACCGTCGATCTCCGCCAAGATCGGACGGATCCGATTCATCTGCATATTCCACCGTTGACTGGCCCCATATCGCCACATCACCCTCTCCACGTGTGTCCATAATATATTCGCCCCCACCATATATATTTGTTCCAAGGTCAATTTTTCGTAGGTTTTATTTAAACTTTCGTTGCACTCCGCCCATGTCCACCCGACTCTGTTCCATTGTCATAATGCATTACCCACTACAGTCTCGTGCTATTCTGACATCTCATCCTTCTGGACAGCTATTCTCGTCCCATTACATCCACCACCTCCGTGCATAAGTTTTCTTAACAGGTGTGTGTGTTTTGCAGGGTTACGAGCGGCGGAAAACTACTGTGTTTCTCAATCTCTGTTACCGTGACAAGAGAACGCAGGAAAGATCAAATGCAGAGATTGAATTAAGGAAGCAAGGCCTGGGAAGGTTATGGAAATGACTTCATTTAAATAACAGGGTTGAAAATCTGTATGATCTTCCCAGGGCCATTAAGTGCACAGATTTCGCAGTCAGAGATATAAATGGAGTAGCAGAGAGCTTAAGGCACACAAATGAAGATACATAAGCCTTAGCTTCAAAGATTTAGAGGCAAAGTACCAGATTTAAGACCCGGGGATCATGCAGAAGGTACAACACGCAAAAATCGATGCATATCAGGGTTTCTATAGTAGCAGAATTTTTTTCCTCCATAAAGGGAAAAGCGCCCATGCAGTTTTTATTCTACACTGTGCTCCTGAAGAAATTTCCACCCTGACAATAGTCCGAAGCTATCAGAGCATTTGTTTCATAAATACGGTAGACTTCTCAGTCGTTTATTTGTTTATTCACCAGAAGTACTACAGAGCACTGCAGCCAAATCACATCAGAGACATAGCTGGAGTTAATGGACACCTGAGGAAGACCACTCTTTCACCCGAGGATGTCCCAGATTAATGCCCAGAATTTATACAGAGCGGACTTCAGTCTCCTTTCTCTTCTGAAGTTTTTAATGCTGCATTTAGCTTTTCACCTACCTCCTCTGCTTCCCTTCAGCTATAAAACTCATGAGATAATATTGTAATGGTTGTTGATCAGTTATCAGAGAATTGAAAGTAGTTTCTTTTGAGACACAGACTCTGTGTAAAGTGTAAGATAGGTTGAGGAACATGATTTCAGACTGAATGTTCGGATATTGGCAATGTTGTACCTGACTGGTATTGCTATTTAATATGACAAGCACATTTCTTTGGATCCTGATCTAAAGCAGCAGTGATGTTTTCCTATCTCTATGTTGAATTCATTTCATTTCGTTTCTACTGGCTTGCATCAGAATATTTGCATAGGATTTACCCTTGTTAGGTACCCTATGTTTCTGCTCTCCTTGCCATTAATGTTTTTCTTCTGAATGTGTTATCTAAGAATTGATTTCAGATAATTTAACCAGTGTAGTGGATCTTATTGCCTGCTCTCTGATGTATGAGTTAAATGAATCTATTCTTAGATGTTTCTTATTAAGGATTTAGTTGGAATATTTGGGAACACTGGGGACTAGAGTTAGCCCTGTCCACAAGGATCCTTGTGCGACCGGCTGGTCTTTAACTTTGTGCTCTAAATCTATGTTATCTCCTCCTCTCCTACCTTTCCATATCATACAATCATCTTTAAGATCCAATGTTTTAGATGACTAGCCCAATTGAAAGCTTGCACATTGATTAGCAAGCAAATCCTTTCCTGACTCCATTGCCCAATGGTTTTGAATATTTCCTGGAACATTTCACCTCTGCCTTATCCCTCTTTTCTCATCCTTTTCTTACATTGAACCCTTCCTTCCTGATAACTAGCAACCAAGTCAAAACAAATCAAACAAACAAACCTTGTTCCTATAACTAGCCTAACATCTTAGCATTTGAGCCTCAAAGACACAAAACCTTTGCTCATATAGAGAGATCCCTCTTTAGACCCAGAAGGGCTAGATCTTGAGGTCTGAAATTGGTTTGATGTTGTCTCATCTTTTGGTCTTGCCAATCTGGCTAAAATGTGGGAACCCCAACAGAAGGAAAATCAAGAGGCTAGGCTCATTAGTTCAAAAATGGTGATTGATACACCCTCACCAAAGGAAAAAAAATTCGAAGAGAAACACCCCTAAGGCAATGGATGTTGATGTAGAGGAGGAAAAACCATAAAAAAATATCTAAATTATAGCCTGAAGGTAAGGAAGAAATACAAGTAAAGCTAACAGATGAACCTTTGATCAACCAGGTTTCTAGATGAACCTAAAAAATCCTGAGTAGATTGCACCTTCGAGTTCTATAGACTTGAGAGTGTCTACAGTATAAGATAGTCCCTTTGTTTTATATTCACCTTTAATATATTATCAAATGATTAAATAAAATACTTAGAATCTGAAAGGAATGATGATGTTCCAACTATTTGAATAAAAATAATCCTCTTCTTAGAAAATATTTCTTTCAGCATGGGACCTTGAGAAGAATAAATTTAAACTCTCCCTGTTGCACCCTACTGCCCAATTACTACCCATGGGAGATGAATTTAATACTATGGATTTATCTATCAATATTATCCCTCTTCCTAACAATATCAATTTTCATAGGTATACTGGTGAGATGATATATCAGGATTTAAGAAAGGCGTCATTGTGAGTTAGCAAAGCAGAGAAGCACGTTGAGAATGCCTCTAACATAATCAAGTAGGAATAAGCATATTTTAGGGCTCCATGTTTGCAGAGTGAAGGATTTGAGGAGTTTATCATCAAGTTGGGGGTTGACCAAAAGGATAGGGAGGAAATTAAATCCCTAATACAAGGAATGAAAGTTAAGAATCATACATTGAAGTAGAAGTTAAAGATATCCACAACAAATCCTATACAATTTGTTGAAGTAGCCTTTGTGGTGAAAGAAAAAGAACAACTAATGATCTAGTTGATTAAGAGGAATAAGTAGATCATATCCTTAAAGGAAAAGGTTCAATAATTATACCATACTATTAAGAGTCATGTTTGTATTATTGTAATTCGTAATGAGCCAAATGACCCGTCAGAAAACTTAGCAAAGGTAATAATTGACCTCAACATTTCTGAAGCATAAAAAAAAAATATATTGGATTATTTGAAATTTTAGCAAACATATTTCAGTAATAAAAGTAAACATTTGAGGTATCCCAAGACATAAATTGAGAAAACTTCTAAAAAATACAAAACAAATAAAGAAGAGATAAAGGAGCTTAGAAGTAGGTTGAAGAGAAATGTGTCCTTAATTGAGGATATATAAGTCATTTGGGGTGATATAATACAATAGTTGCATTATAACTAGGGGTGTTTTCAATTTATTTCCAAAGAGAAGGAAACGATCAATGTTTTTGCTAAGGCTATGAATTTATGCAAGCAGGAGATGAAAAAAATGCATACGAATATTATCAAATTTCTAAATGAGAAATCAACATCAAAATCGAAAAACAATGTATATTGTTGACAAGAATGAGGTTATTCTGGAAATCACTAAGGATATTGAGAACAATAACCCGTGTGTTCAAACTGAAAGTAAATTAGATATAGTAAAAATTTGTGTTGCTTCCTTTGACTCCATATTTGACCAAATGTAGAGAGATAGGTTACCAGGCTGTTGGAGCACATATGGAAGCTTATTTGAATCCCAGAAAATTTGAATCCAAACTTGATTATACCAAGTTATCAAACATGCATGTTATGTTCCAAAGGATGGTTCTATGTCCAACCCCATACATAACTCTTTGGGAAAGATGTGAAAGTCTAGTTCAACAAGCAACAATTGAACCTAAAGATCCTAGTGTTGGGCCCCAAGGGAAAATTTACACTTCCCATGTGAATATTCAAGCATGTGGCCCTTAATTTTGTAATTATGTGTTATTTTAGTTAGGAGACTATTATTCATCTAGTACATCTAGACAATAAAATAACTGGGTAACTAGAAAGTTGTATCTCCTAGAATCTACTTGTAATTTTTCTAAAGTATGGTATTTTCTTAAAAGGAAAGAAAATAACTCCTTGAAGGGGTTCAAAGTTTTTATCTAAGAGATTAGTTCTTAGCATTTTTGTTTTGCAATGTATATGGACATTTTTTGGGATATAAATGAATAAGGTTCAAGTGATTCCAAATATTTAATGATTACAATACGGTATTTCTCTTTCTTTGTAATTTCATATTATGTAATTCCTCCTTTGAAACTCGTGTAATGTGTTTACTGGTTTCTTTTCTTAAAGAGATTTATCAATGTTGTGTGGATAGCTAAAGATACCTATAAAGGTTTTAAGAATCCTTAATAAAGCACTCCATATTTTAATTGTTCCATTATTTTATATTTCGTGTTTTATACTAAAGATCTAGTATATAGGATTATACTTAGCTCTATGTATTGGATCTTATGTTTTCTATAATTCTTCTCAACATACTACAACATTAATAAAACGTTGTAACCATAGATATATAGGCCAGTTGAAGTTATTTATCAATCCTCCTAAGAGTTAAATTGCATTGCACTTAAAGATTTCATCTCAGAGCAATGTAATAAGAGAAATGTATAAATATTTGTTTGGAATTGGGAAAAATGTATAAATATTTGAAAGGATTGTGTGGATGTCCTAATAATTGGCCTCTTTTCATCCCATGGGTGGTCTCTAGGTGTTACAAAAATAGACATGGAATTTACTTTAACTGCAATGAAGTTAATTGTTTTTCATTTTTCCCTTTTTAAAAATTATCATTGTTGTAACTTACTGCCATAACTATTTTATGGTAGTTCGATTGTTTTTCCTCCCTTGAATTATGCTATCTGATCGATTAATATATTTACATATAGTGTGAAGGTGCCATGATACTCATGTTTTAATACTTCTTCATTAGATTATGGTTTATATTGGTGTGGAACCCTTTGTAATTATAATTAATATTGATCATTATCCTGATGATGAACTACAATAAGTAGTTAGAAATGCGTTGGTTTTAAAAATTTTCATGTGATTTCCTAAAAAATTTATTATAATATTGATCATGTTTTGGACTTTAGTCACACTTTCTGAGAGCATTGTTTTGACAATGTTCTTATTATTGGTTGTTTGCATCATTTCAACAATTCTATAGTTAAGAATATTTTTTTATAAAACATTATTCCAAACATTATGCCATTGGAAAATCGAGAAGGTTCCTCTCGAAACTTTCTTGACCCCTTACAACTCACATGTAACATTTTTCTTGGGATTCACTCTACTTGGGATTGATGCGAGGGTTGAAATCAACAACATATATTCTAGGTTTTGGAATCCTATAATAGGTAACTTCTTACCCCTTCCACTGCGTCGCTTCCCTCAGTTGTGTCTATTTCCCAGTTTATTTAAAAGCAAAGGAACTATGTAACCCTCTAGTTCATTTGGTTATTGACTAATGTTTATGGAAAGGTAATTAAACCATCCAGAATCTGTTGTTTTTTATTTATTTAAAACGAGGTTAGAAATTACTTTGTTTCCCTTTCATAGTGACATGAGGGTTTTGTTACAGGTCCATCAAATCACTATTTTGATGGTGCCAAATTTAATAGTTTTCCATTGCGATTTGTCACACAGGAAAAAAAATCTTCTCCTCCACGTAGGAACATGGTGGTTTTTCTTTCATTCACCTTCAGTTACAAGGATTTTTTTTTTCAATAGTTCCATTCCAATGTTTTCCGTTTAACACATCAATCTTGTTCTTATTTGTAGACTGTGAGATCACAACTACCTCTAGAGATTATTTACAGGTAAATTTCGATTTCTAACTCATTAATTATTTTAATTAAGGTTTTTCCTTGACCTGACATAATACTCTGTAGACTGTTAGTTTTCATATGGAATTTCTAGGTTCGACTTCTATCGATTCTTTTTTTTCAGAGGAAAAAAATACGCTGATTTATATTAATATATAAAACAGTACATATTCATCTATGATCTTAGCTGTGATGAGAAAGCATGAGATTCCAACAATAATGACCCATTTACATCTGCTCATTATTAGAGAATATGAGCCTGGAAATTAGGCCAGCATTCATATATGGAAACAGTGTTCCATCCCATAATTCTATTAGCAACCTATGAACATTGGATAACTATTCATAATATACCGACATACAGGTTCCGGGCGTCCATCTACTAGTGATAATGCAGATATATGTATGTCATAGAAAGGAGACCAGTGTTGTGTAATATGATAATCTATGTCAGTGCTTCTCATTAAGCCCGGACCACCTCATCTACAGTTATGCATTATAGGTTCTGTTCTGAACTTTGACTATCGCTTGTAGAATGTATATGGAAATGTATGATAGATAAATTTATACCCGATGTCCCCTTCATGCTCACTTGTCATATATCAGGCTCGCTTGTTACTTTGTGCAGGCTCGCTTGATGTGTTCATATTTGAGATGTGATGAACCATAGATAGATACAGTAGATTGTATTGTATGTACCTGTCTGCCTGGTGTATTTTGCCGACCATTACCATCCTAATCCACGAACATGCAGGTGATGGGCGTTCCATGAGACACGATCCTTGAAGCTTTCAATATTGGGAATATATACCTGTGTGAAACCAAAAACCCCGTGATCCCCCTATGGCTTATATATAGCTTAGAAACAAAAAGGTGCAAAATGTCAACCAACTTATGGGATGGGGAACGAATATGCCCCAATCAGACGACCCTCCTTTAGATGGGAAACCTCCATTATGCCAAATTCTGCTCTCAGTCCCCTTTTAGATAACTTATCTTCCCTGGTATTACTTTTACGGTATATATGGTTGATGGGCGGGCAGCCTAATCTATGCCATAAACTCTGTGTCCTCTCAACCCAACCCTGTAGATGCGGAGACATCATAAGATACTTGTTGGTGATCCAGTTGATGATGAGCTGAGAATCACCATATATGCAGACACCCTGTATTTGCAAATCATGTGCTATAAGGAGGCCCCCCCACAATGCCATAATCTCCGCCTTATTATTAGTCCCAGGACCCCCACACCAACATATGTTATAACGCTCAGAACCAGATAATTTGATCCATGCCCCACACCCGGTCATTCCATCCTCAGATGCCCCATCGAAATAGATGGCCGGGATACTAATCTAATGGGGTCGAATACGAGCTGAATAGTCAGGTAGACATGGCGTAGTAATGGAGCGATCATCCATCCATTCCTTAATCACTGAAAAAGTCTGTTGAATATGAAAAGGCCGATCTTCAAAAATTTTCCGGTTCCTGGCCAGCCAAATCTCCCATGTGAGATAGAATGGTAGAGATCGATATTTACAATTGATCTTATCCCACTCCTGTGCAGCTGACATAAAATCAGTTGGCCTCCATACAGGGTCTATATAGTGATCTCCAAATAGCCTCCAGAGACTTGTAGTAACAGGGCATGTTATGAAAAGGTGTGTGGTTGTTTCTTCCTCAGCGCAACATAAAACACAGATGCTGGGACCCATGAATCCTCTCTTTTTTAGGTTTTCCCAGGTCAGCACCTTTCCTTTCCAAATCAACCAGCCAAACATTACGATCTTCGTGGGAATATTTTTGTGCCAAAATGGGAAGAACACTTTGGAGGCAAGAATCTGTTGAGTATATGAGATATTGTACCGGTATGCATCTTTGACGACAATCTTATTATTTATCATCAAGCCATTCCATATCATGTTGTCACTGCCATTAGCATAACAGAATCCCGCACTACGCAAATGAACCCGAAAAAGATCCCACTCATGCGCCAATTCATCTGTTAAACCGATATGTATGGCATCCTTGAATATCGGAGCATCATGTGACCACTGATATATAATTTGAGAATAATATATTATCCCCCTTTGAGTCAATGCGTGCAGTAGTCGAGGCGTAGGACGACATTGAGCCGGCATGAGATGAACGTTTGTCGCCCCAATTGGTATGCTGCTTCCCTCCTGAAATTGCCATACCAGTCTAGGTGCCATTTGTGCCATGATCTTTTTGTAACTACTCCAGATGCAGGATAATTTTCGTGGAAAAGAAAGATTTCCACATGAAATCTGGTGTAAGATATCGCCGTGATAATATTTAGCTCTGTTAATCTCAAACCATATGCCCTGTCTTTTTATGGCTCTCCAAAAAGACTTCATTAGGAGCGCCTTGTTAAACTCACGGTCGTCTAAAATGCCCCAGCCTTCCATATCTTTGGGTTTGCAAATGGCCGATAACCTGCATAATGAAAATTTCTTGTTGTTTTCTGTCTCTCCCCACAAAAACTGTGTTATAATACCATTTATCTTGCCAATGATTCCCGCAGGAATGAACAGAAGATGTCCCCAGTACACCAATATCTGTGTCAAGACTGATTGGATCATGATGAGCCGACCTCCCTTGGTCAGCCACCGGTGTGACCATGTGTAAATCTTATCCCTGAATCTGTCCATTATCCAATTCCAGTCATTATTCCGGTAACCAGATGGTTTAATGAAATAGCCCATATATTTGAATCCCTCAGTAGCCAGTCGAATCTCCACTCCTAGAAATTCAGCAATAAACCTGATCTCCTGAATGTTCCCATGATCATATATGAGAATGGACTTGCTGCAATTTATATCTGGGTTCCGTACAACTCAAAACGCAAAGGTATATGAAATAAAAACAAGGATTTCTAATCAATCGTCCAAATATAAGTAAATCATCAACAAAAAGGGGAATGAGTCAGAGACAGTTTGAAAATGTGTAGCCCTTGATGTAGCCCTTCTCTTCAGATGATTGCATGATCCGGCTAAAACCATCCATTACCAGGATGAATAACAGTGGAGACAGAGCACATCCCTGTCTCAAACCCCTTCCTGCCTTAAAAAATTTTGTGGGCTTGCCATTTACCAAGACTGCATAGCTAATGTTAGAGACACAGGAAATCACCCATCGGATGATTCGCATAGGTAGGCCAACCTTGAATAGGAGTATCCTGATAAATGACCAGTCGATCGAGTCATATGCCTTATGTAGATCAACCTTCATAATCAATGCTTCCTTATTCCCCGAATGCATGGAGTGCATCACCTCTTGTGCTATAGCAATAGCGTCATGGATAGACCGGTCTTTTAGAAATCCATATTGCGCAGCAGAGATATGATTAGATAAAACTGTCTTGATTCTGTTTGCAATGATCTTCGAGGTAATCTTGTATATTAGATTACATAAAGCTATTGGCCTGAACTCTGTGAAATATTGTGGGTCGGCTACCTTTGGGATCAGCGCAATGAAGGTAGAATTCAAGTTTGCTGGCATAATACCTTGGACGCGGAATAGCTCCATCATAGCTGTCAGCTCTGTGCCCAGCATATCAAAGAAGAATATGAAAAATTCTGCAATCCACCCGTCCGGTCCCGGGCATTTGTCCTTATTGAATGATTTCAGAACCATCAATACTTCATTCCGGCTTATCTCTTCATCAATAACTGATATATCCTCATTGTCAAAGAATCTGCAGCAATGATCCAAGACCCAGGCCTGGTTATCCGCAGAAATCATAGGGTCCGCCCTATAAAACTTAGAAAAATATGAATAAGCTTCATTTTGTATCTCAATATTGGAAATTGCAAAACTGCCATCGTCCTTTTTAATATGCCATATGGCGTTCCTGTTTCTCCTTGCACTTGCGGTTTTATGGAAAAAATGTGTGTTATGATCACCCTCTTTGAGCCATGTGACCCTGCTCCTTAGTTTCCATGTCACCTCCTCGATCCGTAATATATTCCTTCTCCTGTCGCCCAGTTCCTTCAGTAAGCGTGTGTCCGATTCATCAGGATTTGTGGTCGATATGGTATTATATAAGTCTGCCATCTTCTTAGAGATTCCTTGCAATTCTTCCTTAAGTGTCGCCTTCTTCCGGATCTCCCAGTCCTTTGTGGCAGTCTTAATCTTTTGTAGTTTATAATGAAATAGTTCCCAGTCCTTGAGTCTCGGATCATCTACCGGTTGTAACCACAGAGAAGAAACCAATCCTGTGTATTCCTCGTCCTCAAGCCAAACCCTGTTGAATTTAAATGGACGACCTCTACTGTGTTCACGACATCGCCATGATAGTTTGATCGGCATGTGATCTGAAATCTCAGATACAATGATTTCAGATCGCGGCATACCCCATCTGTCAATGAGGTCACTGTGTATCAGCGCCCGATCCAGTCTTTTTCCTATGAATTCATCATCATCCCTCCTATTGGTCCACATCGGAAGAAGTGGAGTCGGTCGAATGTCCACCATGTGCCGGTCAAGAAAACCCTCGCTAAGAAAATCTGATAATGGATCCCTGCGCGCTGATATTCCCCATATTTCGTCAGCCCGCATTGTGAAATTGAAATCCCCCATGATAATCATGTTTTGTAAACTGATAATTCCAGATATAAACATGCGTTGCCAAAAGGCTAGTCTGTTAACGAAAGGAGCATATATATTAATGATGTTGACTTTCTCCACATACCCCCTGAGATGACCTGTTAATAAAATTCCGCCAAAGAATTTATAAGCACGGAACGTGGCATATTCAGGGTTCCATATTGATATAAGACCTCCCGACTGCCCAACTGCGTCGACTTCCGCCGCAAACCAGCCCTTCCTCATATTAAGAAACAACTTAATAGCCTTCTCCCTCTTACACATTGTTTCCTGGACCAATAAAATGATCGAATTTTTATCCATCAGCAATTCCCTCAGACAGTTTGTTTTCGAGGCACTGCCCAGCCCCCGTATGTTCATGGATAAGATGTGGGTCATGTCGAATCTGTATCCGGGCATTTCGCTCTAAGCGCCCGAGAATTATCCATAGTGCCTTCACTGATTGATATAGGAATGTCAGTCAGATTTCCATCATCTTCCGTAAAAAGAGATATAGCTTTGAACTTCCCCCTTGTGTATTTATTTGCCCCCTTTGTTTTTGTCTTACCCCTAGTATGTAGGTCAGGTTCAGTACGATGAGATGATACTGGAGTCAATGACAGAGGAGGCCTATCAAATACTGTGAGTGCGGCTATATCAATATTTGAGTTTTCCAGTATGGATTCCAGATCACTACCAATAGTATTCCTTGGGGATTCCAGGTCTCGATCTGATTCATCCTGGACATTTGTATAATCTAAGGTGCTTGAGACATCATTAGATTCCCCTATGGGATGACTTGATGGCTCCCCGGAAAAGAAATTGGGGGCCCGATCCCAAGTATGGTCATTACTGGTATGATGAAGACGATCGGCAAATTTAGGCATGCCTTATAAGGTATCATCCGAAAAGTCTACTGTGTGACTATTATGGAACCCTATCCCATCCCCACCTACTGGCATTTTTATGTACTCAGAAGAAATTTCCTTCCCCGACCCAACAGGTATAATAGATGAAGGTTCCTATCTCATCTCCGGTATTAATACACGACAATCATCAAAAGGTGGCCTATTATAGTCATTAGCTATAATATCCCCACCATTACAATTCACAATCCCTTCAGATTGTTCAATAGCCGACAGAAAAGCATCATCCTCAGACAATAGGATATTGGATTTACCTGGGGGAGAAGGCGCAGATGTATCTTCCGCTTCAGTCGCCTGATCATCAGCATTCCTTGGCAACTTAACCCCGTCCGAGCGATGAATTCTTAGAAGGAAAGGGCAGTGCTCCCGTAGATGTCCTGTACGATGGCATAGGAGGCAGCGAAAGGGAATTCCCCAGAAATCAATCCTCTGCCGATGTTTTCTATTACCCCGGAGCAGATCATTGTCCCCAGGCAAACCACCAGAAAAATCAAGTTCAACTAATATCCATGTTATTTTCTTGTCACTGGAACCTATAATTGCAGGATCAATGTACTTGGTAGTCCCGATCGAGTTGCCTATCGCCTGAAGCGCCTTTACAGTCTAATATTCAAGAGGCAAACCCGGCAACTTGACCCAAATAATCTGACTTCTAGGAGCTTCCAGAACAGGGTTAAATCCTAAATACCATGGTATCAACTGCATAAAACTCCTGCCTCGGACCCATGTTCTGGTGATGATCTTCTGGACATCTTTTTCATCCAGGAAGTGAATGCTGAACCAACCATTGATAAGATTACTAACCATCGAGGTGTATCCAATGAGCAGATTCCAGTGTTTTTTAATCCAGCTTGCAGTGTCAAAATTCCCCTAGTCCGGGAATAGCCACCTTCCAATCACCTCCCTCTTCTGCAAACTCGCAATTCTCACACAAATATCCTCATAATCAAGTGGCACCTCCTTGATCGCCATGTCTTGTTTGATAAACGTTTGTTTCTTCTGCGTTTCCCGCCCCGCCTATGTCTGTAATATCGGCCAACCCCAGTCTTATTTCTAGCTGAATAATTAAATCCCTGTTTGATAATTTGGTTGTCTGTGATCACCTCCTTCCCCGGTATTCTTCCTTGCAGCTGAGCCACGGTTGTTGTGTGCGCTGATCGATGATTCAGATGAACCGCCAGAGGATTAGATGATCCCGCCATCTGGTGTACCATATCCATTTACTATACACCTGTCGACGTATATATCCGCCACCACCCCCCACTGATAATTATCAGGAGTAATTAAAGGAAAGGTCCACTTGGGGATATGTTCCTGCGAAGCACCATAAAGAGGTAAATTGTTAGGCCTCAACCATCTATGGAGACCACTTGAAAACACAATCCAATAAAAATCACCCCTGGTCCAAGGATAGGCTATGTGGTCCAATACAGTATAGTGGAACCACTGTATTAGGGGAGCCTATTTTGATGTTATGGTACCATTGATAGTCCTATGCGCCTCAGATGTATTATTTTATATCCACTTCCTTGACCGTGATGCTTCGGGATGTGGGAAATTTCCAGTTAATCAATGAAGAAGATCACCAGAAGATCAGTAGTGGAAAACCCAAAACTGCGCTCATAACTATCAATGCAATTGAAATGGGGTAAAGATCCATCCAATGGATATGGTTGGTATACGGATCTATAGAAGCGTATTCAATGTGCAATGAAATAGATCACAAACTCATCCCATAGTTCAAACTCCTTATGGTCGTTGAATAGGATCGGAAAAGGTACGTATGGAATTCCGGGCAATTAGACCACATACCATCTCCCCTTGTGGTATCTATATACCACTACAGCAGCAGCATATACATCCAGGTATAGACCACCATTTCCTGCAAATTCTACAACCAATGCTTTTGCATGGACGAGATACAACAATGAAATCCTCCCATTTATGCCATATTGTGTGCCACCAATGATAATGATCAATGTTATCTGATTGAGATTGGGAAACCTGATAATTTGAAGATGATATCGAAACCTTATCCTCTTGAGTCACCATTTATTCTATGTGTATGTAGTATATCATATAGAATGATAATCGCCACTATGATCATCATGAGGATCATCACAACCTCGAAAGCCTCCGACATGATCACTAACCTGTAATGTGCAGAGAAATTGCACCCCTCTTGCAGCCTATTCCATTACTATTGTCAAGCATTCACCATACCACCATTTCTCCTGTGATGCTAATGTATAAAGCATCCTGTTCCAATGACATATTGAAGCCAACCATATGATAAGTGGATAGATGAGACAGAACAACGCAGATCCTTGATTCAATAGCCCTCTAGTTACAACAGAAACCACCATAAGCAACAATGATTGTCTCCATGGGGTACCAGTTAAAGGATCCACATATAATACCACCTAAACCAACATAACTTTGTCATCACAGGGTTCCAGCTTCTAAGTCATTCAACATTAACCACCCATACCAGACAACAATATTGTTCTCAATGAGTACCAGCTCTGAGAATCAAAAGGCATCGTCCCCTCGTTCTGCCCGCTCTGCATCATCTCCCCCTCACCGATCTGAGAACTCCAAGTCACCATAGCCACCATAAGCAATACCATTATGTCCCCATTGGGTTCCAGTTGATAGAACCAGCAGTGTAGCCACCAAATCCGCCAACATATTGACATACTGGGTTCCAGCGTAAAAGTGGTTCAGCATTAACCACCAATGCAAGACATGATTTTATTCTCCATGGGTTCCAGCTCTATGTGAAAATGGAGATCTGTGGTTCCAGGCTTCAATCGACACTGAACATCACCCTAGCAGACTTCATGCTCCGATCCTTTGCTTGACGCTTTGCCCCTCGCAGATCATCTTTTGATGCTTCCCACTCAACTTCCTCTTGAAATGCCCAGAATGCTTGCTTGGAGCGGCTCGGCCTTCTTGTGACTTCCAATTGTTATGGCTTCAAGATTCCAATTATAATACTTGTAGTTTTATTTGCTTTAGGTCTTCAAAAAATTATGACGCCATGTTATGTAGGGTTTGTCTATTAGTTTTTTATGACAGACGTAGGTCATGAATCTTCGCTGTTGAATTTTATATAAAGTTTTAGAATTGGTCGTGCTACCTAAAACCCTAAGTTGGAGAAAACTCAAATAATTTTTTTATCGTTGAATATCAAATTTTATTTATCACTGTGTAAATACTTGGATTTAATACAAAGGGCCTAGTTAATATTTTTATTTCATGTAATGAGCTAGTTAGTGCTTGGAGCCTCTGGCCACAATATTCATGAATTTTTTTTGGTCTCACAACAGATTTAAGAAAATTATATATATATATATATATATATATATATATATATATTATTATTTATAAAGAATTGTTGTTCTTCTTGTTATACTTGTATATAATTAAAATTTACACTTATTGCTTTTCTTTTTTATTAATCCTAAGAAGTTATGATTTGTATTTCTCCACTCAATCCTTAGATTGTTGAGTATCCATTCTTGGCTAGTTTTGCATCGACACTTTTTTTTGAATAGAAACTTGTCTATTGTTAATATATGTACATGATACTTGTGACCTTTGACCTCTATCATGAGTTTTACATAGTTTTGAATGGTTGAATGAGATCTCCTGTAGCTTTACTATATACAATGATATGCAGTAAATAATTTTTCATTTCTTGCAATTACTAATGGTTGTAGGTTTTAGCTCAAATTACCCTATAGTCTGTGTCAATTCTACTATTTCAATTGTTAGTTTCAATTTAACTCTGAGTACAACATTTACTTTACTTTTTTTCAATTTAGTGTCCACTAAAAATTACTGAAAATTTATTATCATTGTTTTGGTAGGTTAGCGGGACCTAGTTCTTTGAGACCTGCCATTCACCTATATACGAAACTAAGGAATATTCCAAATGATGGAAAATAATATATGAGGTAAGGAAATAGCCTATTTCCACATTAACATATATGAATATTTATTATACCATAATCAAGAAATAAAATTCAGAGAATATCAATATATATATCTTAAGAGCACATTTACACGTTGTTCTTATCTATTTTCGTGCAACCAGTCGACCACAAAATTCACAGGGAACATAATGCTCCACCCAACCAATGAGAAACAATAGAATCTACTGAATCTCCCCCGATCCATCTTCATATCTAGAACAGGTTCATAACAATGACCTCATCCATCCTAACCCCCAAAACTTCTATGATCCCAACCAGATTCAGTCTAGGGTTTCAAACTAAGCGCACATGCTTTAGTTGGAGGTCCACTGGCTAGCCAACTGAAGAAATAATCTTTTGTAGCATCCTTCCTCCCTCCACAATTTACTATCATTGGTATTAGGTTTGCAGTCTCTCCTTCAAGGTTGCCTCAAGTTCCTATCTTACCCTATTGGATTCATTTTCCCAAATTGAGATAGTTGATCTATAGGGAGTGGAGTTTGGACAGGAAATTGTCTCTGCCCGTAATTATCTTTCATTTTTTTTTTAGAATATGAAACTCTCTTACAACATTACTTTCTGCGTAATTTTATGGTCGAATATTTAATTTCTTTTATTAATAAAATTTAAAATCATTCATGTTCATAATTTATTCGTATCAGACCTTTAACATGGTCTATAGTCTACCAAATAAATAAAGTAACTTAAATATTTATACATTCACTAGGGGCATTAGAAAAACATATTCTAAACATTCAAAAATAATTCATTATTAATATTCACCTAAAATATAGGAATAACACCCCACCCAAAAAACATATGTAATAATTCTCTCACTTTATATGTGGTTAGAATGTTAAGAAAATGGGAATGGTTTGAAAAAATATAACATAAAGTATATTAAAAAAACATAAATAAATAAATAATTTTAATTTTAAAAATAATATATCGTACATAATAACAAGAAGAAGAAACTGTGTGGAACCAAAAATATATGATCCAATGGCTTAAGGAAGGGGAGAGGAACTCTGGATTATTCCATAAATCCATGTTTCAGAGAAGCCACAACAATCACGTATTTTCTATAGTGAGGAAAATAGTGATAGGAAAATTGCACATCGTGATATTGAGGAAGAATTGATAGGTTACTTTCAAGGTATTCATTTTAAGAATTTTACTCCAACACAATCATTCGTCAACTTTGTTTTCTCATATATTCCAAGGTTGTTAGTAAGGACCAGAATGTGGCCCTTATGAGACCTACCACATTTTAGGAAATACAAATGGTGGTTTTCAATTTTTTGACGAACAAGGCCCTCGACTCGAATGGTTTCACCTTTAATTTTTTTAAAGCCAGTTGGCATTTCCTTGGAATAGAGATTTATGAGGTGGTGGAAAAATATCGAAAAACTAAATCAATTCTCCTTACTCTTATTACAACCTTTCTCACCCTCATCCAAAAAGGAGTACACTCAGAAGAACCCAGTGATTTTCTTCTGGTCGCATTATGCAATGTTATCTATAAAATAATTTCAATAATTAGACCAAGACGGTTGAAATTATTAGTTCCATTCTTGATATAACAAGATTAAACAGGTTTGGTTGAAAGACATCTCATCACAAATGGAATCATCACTATCCAGGAAACCATTCACTTCTTATGACTCATAAAATATCCAAGTATTTTTATCAAACTAGAATATACTTATTATTAGATCACTTAGGCATATATGTTATAGGTTATGGAAGCTTTTGGCTTTTTGAAAAAACTACTAGGCTAGATAACATCATTAATATCAACTTCTTTCTCTATTCTTATCAATGGATCACCTTCGACTACTTTTCCCCATTCACGAGGATTGAGGAAACGAGACCTTCTATCTCCCTTCCTTTTCATTCTAGCCATGGAAGGGTGGGGTAGGATGTAAAATTTTTTAGGAATCCCACCCTCAATTAATTCAAAGGAATTAAGCACATCCTTAAAAAAGTTATGGATGCCTGAGGAAAAAAGTTAAATAAAGAGAAAACCAATATCTTCTTCTTCAATTTCCCAAGGACAGTTCAAGTCCATCTAACTAAGGTGTTAGGATTTTGTTAGACTTGGTTGTCATCTAAATACTTGGGATTTCACTTTGTGGTATACTATAACACAGGGAAAAATGGATGACCTAATCGAATGAGTGCGAAAATAAATTAGTAACTGGGATTTCTGGGCATTAAACTTCGCAGGTCACCTCGTACTCACCAAAGAAATATTACAAGCCATCCAAAAATATTAACTAGCATTTATGGAATATTATGTCACCATATCCATTCTTTGTGGATGGACTTTCTATGGAAAGGTGCTTAGAAGGCTCATAAGTGGACGCTAGTTAGATGGGAAAAAATAATTTTTCTAAAGAGGTTGGGAGGATTAGGTTTGCTAGACCCAGAGCTAATTAGCAATGCTTATGGTATGAAATTGTGATGGGCATAGATACAATGGGGTCTTGAACTTTGGAAGAGGATTTGGCTCAGGAAATATACGCCATTAAAAACAAAAGAAGAGTGCTTACACTTTAAGAGTTATTGTAAAGGATCTTAGATTTGGGTGTGGGCTCAAAAATGCCAGGTTTTGGTAAGGTAGTTTTCCTTCTTGGGTGTAAAAGGAGGAATGACTGCATCCTTTTGGTAAGATAGTTGGCAACAAAATCTTCCTTTATAGAACAATTAGAATTTACTCCCTATTAAAATATTCACTCAAGCATTGGGATCACATAAGGTCTCAGACTTCTAGAAACCTCAAGTTAACAATCAAATATGGAGGAAATAGAAATAAAATGAGGATTGGGGGAGTCTGATGGAAAACTTCCCATGGGAATAATTCCAAACAATAATAGCAGATAGACAAATTATACTTTCTCTAAAGAATGATATCTTGTGATGGGGGAAAAAATGAACAAGAGTCATATCACTTAAAGAAGCTTACTCTGTTCTTTCCGGTTGGGTAAAGTAGGATATCATAGTGGTGTGAAGATGTATTTGGAAGAGCTCGTTGTGGCTGAAAATTTCTACATTTCTATGATTGATAGCTTGGGGATTCACTGTTACATGGGATCACCTTCGGAATAGGGGTTTGAAGGTCCCGTCACCATGCCAACTGTGTACTCAGATATAGGAAACAACGGATCACATTTTTCTCTCATCTTCCTTTGTAATGGCTATTTGAGAAATCATTCCCTAAATATTCAAATGAATTTAATCATATACTTCCGATCTTATGACTTTATTGATTTATTGGATTAAACATTAATTTCATAATCATATAGTCTCTAGGGATTGGAAATTAACATTGGGGTTCACGTTATGGAACATATGGAAGGAAAGGAATCTTTGTCTTTTCCAAATGGATCACCAAAAAACAAAAATGATTAAGGAATAAATTCTCTTAAATATTAGATAAACTATCCCTTCATCCTCATGAAATAAGGAGAGTCAACAAGCAGAGGAATCAGAAGCATTCATTCTAAAGGCACTTGATGTGAACCCTACAATGGTGTCACCCATATTTTCTCAAGTGCACATAAGAGTACATCCCATTATTAACTCATACACCCTACCTCTGTCATCCTTTATTAAACTAAGTTTTGATGGTGCTTCGAAATGAAACCCAGGTAAGTCTAGGTATGGAGGGATTTTTCATGAAGAACAGTCTAATCCACTACATAGTTTTGCATGGTCTTGTGGTGTCACCACAAATAATTTAGCAGAATTCCTAGAAATCGAGAATGGTTTACAAATAGTCGATAGGAAAGGTTTATGATTGCTTTAGATTCATGGATATTCACATATAATAATCCAGTGTATCCATAAACTACTCAATGGACTACCCCCACATAAAACAATGTGTAATTGGAATCTACAATTTGTGTTAACCATCATCAATGATATCCTGCCATGATTCCATTACATTATTCTTTATCATACATGCAGGGAAGGTAGTAGGGTGGAAAATGTGTTGGAAAATTGGGGGTTTTAGGGAACAACAACACAAAGTGGAAGACCCTTGGTTAGTGTTGTCAAAAATGATCAAAGTAGAAGAAATTAAATTTTTAGGTATAAAAACATGGGTCCACATGTACACCTACAGTCCCCAATGGGGGCGAACCTATGTAGATGAACCATGATAGAGTGCATAATTTCCATGCCTAAAGGAATAATGGTGTGAGAGTTCATAGCATTAAATAGCTATCTAGTTCTTGATACCCGGTCATTGAAAAATATAGCATGGAACCTAATAGAAACTAGGCGTTTGTGCCTCCTCTACGAGTGTTGTTGTTATAAATGCAATTTCCTAGTTGGTTTTATGGGGATGTAGGAGAGTATATTTGGTTTCATGGTTTCTCATGCATTATTAATGGTTTCTATACTATTATATTGTTTGGATGACTCTCACTAAATTCCTGACATCATAATATCTGAGCTCATTTATGAGTGAATGATGTCTAGACATATTGGAGGTTTTGAAGGGTGTGCTGGGCATGCCAATTATCTTTTCAACAACCCAACATTCACTAGTAACACCTATCGAGTGTTGTTATTTGTATTCACAACAAACCTTTAAAGTTGCATGGATGTCTCTTGTGGGTGGAAAAATGTTTACGTTTGTTGGTGTGGTAAATAAGGTCTCACCAAATTATGTGACCTCTAGTCAGGAATACATCAAAAGCATGCTTTGCAATCTTCGCTTCTATCTCAATGATATTGAAACCAGACTGTCTAGAGTGGAGAAATATGTAGTCTTTGGATCAGACACTGAGTCAGTGGAGGACCATGAGGCTCCTCAGTTATGAATGTTGTGCCTTTGATTGTAGTGCCTCCTATTTCTACCTTACCACATGAAAATTCAACATCACTCTCCCTGATTCTCATCTCTGACTAGTCTTCACATAAAAAATTACTCGTGCAAAGGATACATTGGTTCTAGTATGATTGGCTTGGTTTCTATTGCACTCATATATCTCACTTTATGTATCAAATACATTTGGTTCAATCTTTATGATAATGTAACTAGTTTTGGCACCTATTCTACAAGGGTTTCCCCAACTATTTTGTAGTTCCTTGTTTCTTGTGTTGTTTAATACAGTCATTGGTTATAAAATTCAATAATCATTAAGTGGTCACTACAGTTTCATAGCGATATTGAATGTGTCACTTTTTTTTTTAATCTCAGTCACAGATATTGTAATTCCTTTATGTTCATGGTGACTACAATTGAATAGCATCGGTATGTGTCTCTAAGAGCGATATGCATATATCCTATAGTCTAGTTTTATTTTGATTCATGAATCGATCTAGTTTGCAATACAAACCCCATATGGAAACACTACCAATGTAATATTTTTTTTCTAATATAAATCATTCGCAAGAATTCATAAAAATATAAAAATAAATAATAAATAATTATTTATGTAAATAATATTTAAATATAAAACTTTATCTAAAAAAAATCATTTTTATTTTTTATTTTTACTTTTTTTAATTTTCAATATAAGAAAGTAATATATAATATAAAATTAAAATTGGTAGAGCTCCACTCTTCCAATTGAGTCGTTACTATTACCATTTGGATAACCACTAGTCCTCAAGACTACCTAGATCCACAAATGAATAGAAAGTTGAATCTACATTTGAAATTTATTTTTATGTTTTTTATAGGTCCAAGTTTTTGACGTTCATGCCATAAGAATCGAGCTATAATTTTTATTTGAGCAATAAAAAATTTCAATGTTAAATTATTTTTAGATTTTTTTTTTTTTTTAATAAATAAATCATTTATCTATATATGTAATAGTATTTGAGAAAAAAGTATTAATTATAATTTTAGAAATTTAACCTAAAAAAATATGAATAAAACTCTATAATATCGAGAGTAACAACAATGAAACAATAATAACTAAACTTAACTCTTATATGTAATTCACAACTAAAATATTCAAAATAGACTATTATATTAAAATTTAGAAATATACATTAAAACATTTTTTTATTTAAAAAAAATATACTCCAATAATAAAACCCTGTTTCTAATTAAATACCAATAATGTAATTTAACATAACCAAAAACATACTTCAAATTTTATTGCCATTTTTTACAATAACTACATGTTTGACCAAAGGTACCTGATGGTTGGAATAGAAATCTATGTGTTGATTAAGGAAATACTACAAGCTAATCATGAGTCATCATTATAGTCCAAGGATGAAAGATCAATGTCATGAGTCTTAGGGCTGAAGTTAAGGTCAGTCAAGGGTTGCAGGACGTGTTAGAGGCTAGCCAAGAGGGGCACAAGAGATGACCTAGAGTTGTAGGGATACTTAGGAGGTAGGTGTAGCAATAACAAGGGCTAAAGGAGACCTTCTAATGCAGGTTGTGACGTAGAACTCTACGTTGAGGTCATAACTACTTGGTATTTTGGATGTTAACAAAAAACAAGAGCATATATGTGTTGGAAAACTAGGCTAGAGTCTTCTAGGTGGGAAGCAAGTATGGATGTTGTTTAACGGATTAGTCAATGGAGAAACAAAAAAAAATATGTTAGGTAAAAGGAAGGACCTAGTAGCAAGGGTTTTAATGTTGATAAAAAACATTAGACCGAAGGAGCAACCTTATTGTGAAGATATGTGTGGCATAGGTTTAATGAAGCTAATCTCTATGTTATCTTGGAGGCAAAGGGAAACTTGAAGAGCAGGGGACAAGAGGACTGAAAGGGATGAGGAAAAATACCAACAAGTAAGTCAATATTTGTCTTTGTATTTTGTTTTTTCGGAACACTGTAGATCTCATGGAATATATCTCAAGCCATAATTTTTTGTATACTATGTATAATAGTTGTGTGAGATATCTAAGGAGCCATGATCCTTTGTACGAGAGCCCTAATCATTCTTTATTAATGGACTAATAAAGGACGAGATTTGGGCCATGTAAATTTGTGTACTTATTTGATATCACTACATTATATTTTTTTTGTGAAAAGTGATGTTAACGTTGCATATCTTCAGTCTGTCAATTCTCTAGTTGAGACATAGACCAGATCTGGGATACAGGGAAAATTCGACAAAAACACACAAAAAAAATAGTTTCCTTTTTCTTTCTTTAAAAATTCATAACTCTTATTTTATTGTTTTCCTTAGGATGCCCATTTTAAAACTTGAAATTTCCTAAATGATGGATAATGTTCCAATACAATGATAATCCTTGACAAAACATTACATAGCTTTCTAACTTTCTTCAGTAGTTGTTATCTAACCAAAACCTAACCACTAGCGGCCCCAACAATATGAATTGGCCATACTTATGAATGAGTGCCAACTAACTATATAGTATTATATAATAAGGATATTACTTTAATTAACCCTAGAATAACTACGTGAGGGCCTTATACAAAGAGAATATTTGTAGTACATCAATTAAGTCACTTCTAAGTATCCCTAACTAGAGGGCTAAGGTAGGACATTTTTAATGGAACTTCAATCATGGTGGAAATTTGATCCTACCAAAAATCTATATTGGATTCATGTCAAAATTGTGGCTAGAAAAAGGATCATTTTTATATTTAAATAACTTACTTTGTGTTTCAAAGATATATAATGAAGTCCACATTATTACATCACGATAAACACCTAAGACTAATTATTATCTAATACTATTTTCTTTGTACATTTATTCCATATTCATTTTGCATGTGATATTAAAAAATTACTTCACAAATATGATATAGTGGATATATTTGCAATGTTATTTCCATGATTTGTTAGTGATCTCTTCTTAAATGTAATATAATGGATATTCATCACCATATATTTATATGACTTTATTGACCATTCTTTTCCATTTAATATTCTTGATTTCAAAATCGCATCACTTAATAAATGAATAAATAACTTATTATTAAACATCTTCACAATACCTTCAAAATACTTATCTCTCTCATATTACTTTTATTTAGGAAAAAATTATTTAAATAAAAATTACATTTTTCAAATATATGAAAATCATTATCTCCAAAACTACATAGAAATAATCCAAATTATACATTCATCTCAAAACACAAAGTCACAAATCATTATACTACAAAAGCACATCAAAATAAAAACTCCTACTCTTCAACTAAATAAGTTTCATACATACCTCGAGCATAAACATAAAAGGGACAATCTCTCATATTATTTATCCCTTCCCTTCCCTTAAAATATTTTCCATATTTCTCTACCCTCTTTTATACTATTTTATAATATTGATATTTCATTTTGTTTTTTTAATATTTCTAATATGAATACATTATTTTATTTTAAGTATTTTAGATTATCATTCCTTTCGATTGATTCAAACTTTCATGCATTTGAGCTTCTACAATCATGCTTAAAATCAACTGAAACGTGTTAAATGCTAAATGGTTGAGAACAAGATATAAAGTTTCATACCACTTTAAATCTCCAACTTGTGCTAGTGTAAGTAATATCCAAGTCAGGGCAATAAGGTGCCTTTGGTTTACTTGCGTAGAATGCCAATAATCCATTATTTCTTTATGGACGAAAAAGATATTTGAGTCAATGCAGAATAGATCACAAACACTTCGAACGGTCAAAACATTCAATGTAAACCATTATAGTAGTGAGTTGGCATGAAACTGAAACTTTACCATGACATCATTAAAAATAATATATATCAATATATCACTGTGTTTTAAAAAGAGTTTTTTTAATGTGATTTTTTAGAGTTTTTTTTTATAAATCTTTATTACATTTTGATTGTGTAAAGTTTAAATTTGTGATTTCAATAAATTAGTGCAGGATATTAGATAAATTGGATTGGAAAATTAAATAGGAAAATTATTTTTCAAAAAATAACATTAAACACAATTCAGTTTTAAAATATTAAAAATAAATAATAGTTATATTTAAAAAAATTTATGTTTTATTTTTTTTCAAAGTATATATTTTTAATAATTATATAGTTTTTCAAGATGTTGATTATAATTAGATATTCATTAAGAGATAGTATTTTTTGAACCAGTCTAGATTCATTTTAACTCAGAATTTATCAAGAGATAAGAGGGATCAAATCTCTTTTCACTCTAAAAGAGGTTTCTACCTCAACATATTTGATTGATCTTCATGATCTCAGTCAAGATGGATCTAGGTTGGTTTAATTATTTATAATTGATAATTATCTTTATTAATTTTATTTTTAATTTATTTTTCCATTGCATTTTAATTTTATTTAGATTAAGAAGTAAAAAAAAAATTGGTAAAAATCACATCATTAGAGTTTAAAGTTTTGTTGACAGGTTTGGAACTATCCAGTGTGATTCATCGTTTTTTTTTTTGTAAATCTGTCTACTTCTATATTAGTACAAAAATATGTTACATAGAGGCTGAGGCCTCACAGAGCTAGCCCAAAGAAGAGGCATACATATCATAAGACCACAACTGTTGACTATCTGAGATGAACCTTGAAGACCAGGACCTTGTCCTACTGTCAAAACAGCTGGTTCTGAAAAACAAAATGATGATTGGAGTGCTAGACTCGCTACAACAAGTAAGACCGAGACAGACATAATCCATGACAAAAATTACAAGCATACAGAAGGATGCGCTGAAGCATTGTCTTGAGCCTGAAAGCATAGATAGCAGTGCATGGGGAGCTGCTAATCGACGAAGGAGAATTACATTAAAAAGCCTGCAAAAACTGTGAAGAAGAAGGGAGAAGAACCCCTTCTGAGTACCTGAAAGCAAAAACTGAAGAGCGAGAGCCATTAAGCGTCGTTGGTGGGCGAGGGCGCTTCTTCCACCACAGGGCAAGCGTACGGACTGAATTCAGCATCTGCAGGGGGCGAAGGAGCATGACCTGAAGGAGCGCAAGGCCTGGCTTGCGGGAGCTTGGGCTGAGAGGCCGAAATACCCTGAGAACTTTGCAGACTGACCCCAGGGGGGCAAAACAGTATTCCATCTTCAGATTCCTGAACAAGGCCGGAGGGAGCCGAAGGCGGAGCTTGGGCTGTCGGGTTGATCCTGAATTTGATGGAGACCGAAGCAATGAAATCATGGTGGTTGAAGGAACAAGGATAATTGAAGCGAGCAGAATGGAAGTGCTCAGAGGAGGTGAGGCGAACATGAGCTGCAGAGGTGGAAGGGCGTCTGCCACGCCCACGACCCCATCTTCTGCTAGTTGCCGCAGTTCGACCAACCTCAGTATCCGAAGAATCCGACGAGGTGGCAGAGGAGGGAAACGCAGGTGGCGTATTAACCTGCCCACGAGAAGGACCTCTTCTGCTCAACATTCTTGGCCTCAGACGAGGCATATTGAGAATGAAAGGATAATCTGACCAAGAAGTCGAGAAAGGAATGGAGAGCGAGCACTGAGACTGAAATAAACCAATAGACGGGCCGTGGAAATTACAGAACTGACCAAGAGAGACGTGAAAACCATCCGCTAGCTCAAAACAACAGCTTAAACGACACCTCTTGCCATTGCTGGTGTGCAACCAAGGTTCGAAATCAACCTGAGAACAACTGGAATTCAACGGAGAGACACACAGCACAGAATGAATAGGCGCCATTGCAGTGTAATGGTCGAGAAAACGAGGCGGAAGGAGCTGCATTAATGCAGCATTAACTGTATAAGTTGGCATATATGAGGTGAGCTCAGAGCGCGAAGGGGTGGCGGTGGTGGTAGACCACGTGCCCACCCGCCCCCTTGTCAGCGAATCATATCGCATCCCGTACACCCGCATCCGGGACAGTGTGATTCATCGTTAAGACAAGATGAAAAACTAGATCTTGGTAACAAAATAGATGAAATAATATTTAATTATAGAAATAATATTTTAAAAAGTTTTAACGGATTTCTTTTCTTAAAATCTTATAAATCTTATTGATTTCAATAAAAGTTAATCATCATCATCAATATTAAAAATAATAATAATAAAACACCAATAACTAATGTACCACTTATAACTAATCTTAACCCTTAAATATAATTCAAAATAGTTAACTATTCAAAATAATATATATATAAACCATTTTTTTACTTTTCATTAGTTAACTATTCAAAATAATATATATATAAACCATTTTTTTACTTTTCAAAAAATGAAAATGCTAGCTCGATAATAAAACTTTTTTTTAATTAAATGCCACTAATATGGAATATAACATGACCAAAGTCATACCTTCAATTTTATGGCCAATTTTTCATAATGACAACATGTTTAACCAAAAGTCGTCCCTATGCGTTTAAGTTAACATAAATTACCAAACGTCGGACCTTCGAGTTTTATCGCTATTTTTTTAATGATAATTACATGTTACCAAAAGCTTTCAAATTTTATCGATATTTTTTAATAATGACTTACATGTTTGATCAAAAGTTCGAGCACCCTTTTTTTTTAAATAATGGATACGTGTTTGACCAATAGAGCCCTTTTTTTAATAATGGCATGCGCTTAAATTAGCATAAATCACGGCTAGGACGCCTTAAAATCTTATCGCTAGCTTTTTATAACTACTTGCACTTACATTAAAATAACATAAATTTTCCTATATTAACAGGCAACATTAATTTTTCTATACTTACAGTCAACAATGATGAGCGTTTAGTGTTAGGTCAATTCGTCTAGTTTTTTTTGGTTACCTTTGTAATTTTCTTTCATATTTTATTGTTAAACTTTGATAATAAACGAATCAAATATATATATATAATATTGAAGGATATTAAGTTCAGATTTTTAAAATGAGAAGATCTATCTTCATTCTTTATCTCTACAAGCTTCTCAATATGGTGGTAATGCATGGATTCTCTTGGTTTTGGATGTAAAGTCCTATTGTGCCGATATTTAAAAATGGAGACAAGAGTGTTCCATCCAACTACAGGATCATTATGGTTAGCCATATCCTAGCCAAGCTTTATGGGCTCATTTTGCAGAAGAAGTTTAGCCATTGGCTTAAAAGCCAAGGAAAAAGAGTTAAAGGACAGGCTAGTTTTATGAGACATCACTCGACTATTGACCATCTCGTCACTCTTAGAATCATTGCAGAGGAATGTCACAATAGTAAAGTCGATATCTTTTGTTGCTTTGTGGATTTAGAAAAGCTTTTGACACTGTTCCTCGAGATAAACTTTGGGAGAGACTTAAAGATATCATGGTCCCTCCTAAGTTGAGGATAACTGCGATCTATCTCTACAAGACCGTTACTATCAAGCTTAAGACCAACGAGGGGTGGTCTAAAGACATTAAATTCAATATTGGAGTTAAGCAAGGGTGTCCCCTATCCCCTACCCATTTTGGCGTCTACATTGATAAGCTAGAGTAGTATCTAGAATCTGCGGGTGCAAAGCCACTGAGCTTGTTGGTGTTCTCATTACTCTTCTCCTCTATGCCGATGATATCGTTCTTTTTGCAAAAATCCATGATGACCTTGACAAGCAAATCCAGATTCTTCATGACTACTGCTCCAAGATGGGTATGGCAGTTAATACGGACAAGACTAAAGTCATGATCACTAAATCCAAGAAGATCACCCATGGCAGTTTCGTGTATAATAACCAGTGCTTAGAGCAGGTTTGTTCTTATAAGTATTTGGGCATTGACTTCCCTCATTATCTCAACTAGAATTGTAGCACCGCGAAAAGGATTATTGGGGGCTGGAAAGCTTATTATGAGCTTGAAAACAATTGTAAGTCAGATGATCTTTACATTTGGAGTAAAAGGAGGTTCCTCTTTGGGACCTTTGTCACCCTTGTTGTCTTATACGAATGTGAAGTTTGGGGTTGCAGTATATCCAGAGAGTAATGGAAGAAGATTGAGATGATTCAAAAGCAATTCATAACCTACAACCTTAAGATCAAGGAAAATACTCCCTATCCTATCCTCTTGATCGAATCTAGTTTTTACCCCATTGAAAGTATGGTTATGTTTAGATATCTGATGTATAAGAAGAAGCTTGACAACATGGAATAAAAAAGGCTCCCTAAAATTCAAAACTCTCACCTTCGCCTCAAGCGCGGGTGGCATAAGGATGCCCAGTCCTGGCTCAGCCATTGGGGAATTACGAAGAAGCTCAGTATGGGAAGCAAAGATAATATAAAAAATACTATTACCTCCAAGTTTAAGGACAAGCTGTGGGAGGATGAGGAGCTCAAGGGTAAAAGGAAGCTAAGATACTATAAGGAAGTGATCAACCACACCCTTGATAATCAGAATTATCTCTCTATGTTGTCCAGCAATAAGAAAAAAATGAGCATTGCTAAGATAAGAACTAATTTCCATGAGCTTCGGATTGAGACCGGGCTGTCTATTCCCAAGACCTCTTGGAACAATATAATCTGTCAGATTTGTGACTCTAAGTAGGGAGAAGATGAAACACACTTTATTTTAGATTTCTCGACTCTTACTCACATTCACTCTCAATTCCCTACCATCTGCCACACTTCCAATCTTCTTGACCTATTAAGCCAACCCACCTATAGCAATTTTGGAGCACTTATTTCCCTTCTCTTTGACCATAGAAACAAGATTTTGAAGAATCAAACTTAGATTCTTTCCCCTCTCTTAAGATTCAATAAACCGCATCAACATCATCATCACCATTATCACCAGCACCACCACCACCACCACCACCCTAAATTAAATATTTAATAAAATACCCATTGAATAATTCAGTGAGATATTTCTTAATACTAATCTTAATTAAAGCATATCGTAATCACACTTCAGCTTTTACCTTCATCCCCTCTCGGTGATAGATCTGCAACCTGGAAAGACTTTATATAGATCTGCAACCTGGAAAGACTTTCTAAAGTCAAAGCGCCAAATTATTCCAATCGTCCAAAACTTATATATAAATATATATGAATGCGGAAATCTAAAATACTTGAAAATGTCAATCTAATGACCTTCGCCGATATTTCTCTTTTGTATATATATATTATTTATATATATATTTGAATATGGAAATCTATGAACATAGGAATGTCAAAATACTTTAAAATCTAATTCTAATAACAACTTGCCATTTTTCTCAGCTTTCGTAGTCTAATTCTTTTTCTGGCGCTGTCTTGGCCTTCGTGTTTTATATATATATATATATATATATATATATATATATATATATATATATATCACATCTACAGCTATCTTCACCTCTCGGCGATGGACGTGCAAAAGGCAGCACTTCTCAATTGCAATGCGCCAAACCATTCAATCATCCAAAGAATTTTTTGCAAAAGATAATGTGAATCTGTGAACTTACTTCTTTCAAAATACTTGAACATCTCAATCAAATGATATCAATGATATTTCTGCGAGATTTCTCAGCTCGTCACGCACAGTCTGGTATTTGTTTTTTAAAACATAACGTACATCACATCCTCACGCATGCTTTCCTCTCCTCCCCTCTCGGCGATAGACCTGCACCAAATGCATCGACCTTTTTCAATGTCAAACTATTCAAGTCTCCCTCCACCCTATATATATATATATATATATATATATATATATATATATATATATATTCAAGTCTCCCTCCACCCTATATATATATATATATGAAAGATATTTCTATCTTTCTGTTTTCATAACGATTGAATTTTGGATTTGTTGCCAACGATTTAAAATACTTTAAAATCTAATTCTACAAACACAAAGAATTAAATAAAAATTTGTAAACAGAGATAGATATGGAGTAAAAACTCTTTTTCATTCAACTTCTAAACTATTACAAAATAAGACTATTTTCTTCAGAATTACAATTCTAGTTTACAATGGAAAAATTGCATCTCTTGACTGCAGCACTAACAATACTCTGTTTTTTTTCTGCCTTCGAGCTTTTTCACATGTGTAGAAAATGCTGTCTATTACAAAGTTTATATATATAAAACTGTCGCGCATCATATTAAAACATGAAGACTTTAGCCTAAGTTTAAAACATTATTAACATTAAACCTTAATCAAAGGTCTAAAACCTTATGAAACATTTCATCGCGGATTCCAAAAGGTTTTATGCAAAATGGTTAAAGAGTTTGTTGCATCCAATTTCAGGTTCGTTGACTGTGCATTGGATTTGCGTGATAGCGCTCCGATTGGTTCATGCTTAACAAATTGGCAGACTTCAAAAATAAATTCAAAAACATTTAAAACTTTATCGCGTCCATTTTGAGGCTGGGTGACGTAGGCACAATTTTGTGCGATACGTTTCCTATTGGTCGACGGACTGCCGACGTGGTGGAGCTGGGCCACCGTTATCGCGCGCATATAAAGTGTGGTGATGCGGCTTAAAGTTTCTACAACAATAACCATATTCCATTTCTCTGTAACCTTTCACTGCTAGTCATAGATTCCAAGGTCTGCATTGCATAAAAAAGAATAATAAAATTTATTTTATTCTATTTTTTTTCTTAATATTCTCGTTAGTATGTGACTGGAGTTATTATTCGTTATTCGTAAATTTTGGTAGTCAAACATCAAATTGGTGTATGAGACCCTTTGTTTGTGGGACAAAGGATTTCACTGTTACGACGCCGCTTTCATTTTGAACTTGTGACGAACCTGTGACCTTTTAAGAGGAAACTCATGCTTTTAATCATTAGGCCCACTCAAACTATATAAATAGATATTAAAAATGTATATGAAAATATATTATAAGATATAGATGTTAAGTTACTTCCAAGTGTTTAAATATCCTAAATTCTTTTTATAAGAGTATTTGAAATAGAATTAAATAATTTACATAGGTGCTATAAAAGTAGAAGTAAGGATGTATTACAATGCATCTCCCCTTATGAGAACTCTTTGAACTCATAACAAAGATCCCAGTTTAGAAAACTTTTCTTCTGTAAGAGACTTTCTAAAATCATTTGCAACTTGATCATCCATAGAGAGAAAGAACCCTTTGATAATGCAATCTCGAGTAAGATTTTCAGTGAAGGGAATGTGTAGTTCAATGTATTCATTGCGATGATGTTTAAATATATCTTTGGTGAACTTGATGGCACTATGATTATCACATTAAACTGTGGCTAGATGTTATTATTAAATTTTAAAAGGATTTGTTGAAGCCATAAGGCTTCTCAACTTAGAGTAACTATGGTTTGATATTTTATTTCTATAGAAGAAAGAAAAAGAACTTACTTCATTTTACAATCCCAAGTGGCATGTCTATAACAAAACTAAGAATAAAAACATAACCTATAGTAGAGTTCCTACCATCATGGTTCCTAGCCCAATTGGAATCAATGAAATCAACAAAAAAGGGAATCTCTTGAAGAGGTCTAGTGAAATAGTTGACTAGGCATAATGGTTGACCATTATATGAATGAGTCAACTAAGAAGGGTAAATGACTAGATAATCCAGTGGGTTGACCAAGGTAGTTAAAATAGAGGTAATTATGTGCTCTTGATGTAAATGTATAAATATACATGGATCTATAATGTCCAATAGGTTGTTATTAATGACCATACATTATTAAAGAATACTTGTTGCTAGTTATGCCATTAATTTTCTTTTCTTTCTCCTTATATATATATATATATATATATATATATATATATATATATATGCATGCATGTATATTATAGTGTTTCATAGTATGGTTGTATGATTGTACCACTAGTAACCACTTCATATGTAATAACAAAAATTATAGATTAGTTGCATGCATACATAGATGTTGAGTGCAGAGAAAATTGATGAGTGGTGGTAAAATAAATTGAGAAACTATTTGCAAAACTACACTAGGGGGAATTGATTAATAGTTGCATAAGCAAGGGCATATATTTATAAAATATTTCTATAAGCAATCCTATTGGGGATAAAAAAATTTCTCGATAGCGTTGCACATGGATAATTGAATGGAATTGTTAGCCCCTTATGAATTTTTTGACAAGCAAACAGGGGGCTAAAATGTTTTTGAGCCCTCAAGGAATGCATTTCCTCTGAAAACACATCATCTTTGAAGTTTCCTTGTGCCTTTGTCCTTTGATAAATCCTCACTGTTGTTTCCAGTTTAAAAGCCTCTTTGTTTGTGAAGAAATGCCCAAAAGGCCTCATTTTCCCCTTATATCATCCCTTCTAAACCTTTTCTTTCATCCCCTTGAATCCCCTCCTGATTCCCCTTTAAACCCTTCAAATACCCCTTGTTTGGTTTAATAAACCCTTTTTCTCTTTATCGTTACCTTTCATTGGCCTTAAAATGCATTAAAATGGGACAAAAACCAACTTTCTACCTTATATTAGGTCTAAGCCCCTTTCGGCTAAGCCCCACAAACCACTTCCCCACATAACCCTGCGTCGGAACCAGGCACTAAGGCCTTGAGTGCTTATCGCAATCGCAACCATCGGGCGAGCACATTTCTATGTGTTAACTTAAAACTTCGGATGCGATTGGAGTTTTGTTCGATCGGCTCCTGCTGCGATCTGAGTCGTCGATCTATAATGGATCCGACGGCCCAGCGCTAATCGCTGCACGCTCATCGCCTTTCCCTTCCGCCCCTTCGATTACATTCGAACCATCGATCTCCCGCCAGATCAGACCGCTGGTGCTCCATCGCATCGTGCCAGTCGCATCGCACCCCCCTTCTGCGCCTTGCGATTGCAATCCTCCGATCCGATCCCGACTGTTCATTCCTTTTGATCCAACCACAATCGCATCATCGCCCCGTGGCCCTTCTTTCTCCCCGTCGATTGAATCTCCACCGTCGATCTGACCCAGATTGGACGGTTGGCACTCAATCGCTCCATCGCAATCGCAAAATTTTAAAAGTGTCACCTCCCATGCCTCTGATTGCGATCCGCCGATTCGATCTTGGCCGTCCATTTCCTCAGATCCAACGACTGGCGCTCCATCACATTTCTTCGTTGGAGCCTTTATTAACTTCATCTTTCAACCTCCGCCGTTGATCTCCTCCTGAGATCAACGGTCCAAAGCTAATCGCCCTCCACCTTGGTCGGGTCCCACCACTCAAATCCATTTCGTAACGTTTTCCAGTCATTTCCAATCATTCCTTTGTATTTCGTCAAAGTCCAAACCTTCCCAATTTACATTAAAAGGTTATCCATTCCACCGACCTTCGAACTTTAATGTTTTTATGTTAAATTTCACTACATTTCTCCACCATTTCCATTGTATCCATAGCGTTTGCCTCCGTTACGCCACCATTCCTCCAGGCCTCCAAAGTATTCTTCCGCCACCATCCCCGGATTTTATAATTGATCTAATTTATTATGCAGGGGTCGCAAAGAGGCAATTTTAGCATTGGCCAGTGTTACAGCAGCAGAGATTTAAAGGTTGACTAAAGCCCGTAATGGAATACTTAACGATTTAATCCCGTGCTCCAAGGAAAGAGGGGCAGTTGAAGATTAAAGAAGCACACGAAACAAAGCTATATCTATCTTTTATTTCAGCAAAGTACCTTTCTCCAGAAAGACTACCTTTCAGCATTCTCCATGCCTCCTCAAGCCCTTAAGAAGCTAAGTACACTGACAGAACCTTCTGTTACTATCAGGACCACAGTTATGAGGTATGGAGAGAACTGTAGGCCTTTTCTGCCATGTCTCTTATTTCAGAAAGCTACCACAGAGCACCAACAGTCGGATTTCTTTAGAAGAACATACTTGAAGTCATTAACAAGACTTCTGGACCATGCTTCAGAGTACACATAGTTAATGAAGAGCCATTCTGCGGAATGGGCATTCGACCTACCTCTCCCCTGTCGTAATGAGACCCATTTAATGAATATCATCTACTATTGTTATTCTTTTCTCCTATAAGAACCCCCGAGAACATGTTGAAAAGGTTGTTGTTCAGTTGTTGTTGTTGCTATTAGAGGGATTCATTTTGATTGTTAGAACAGTCTTGGGAGGGAGTAGCAGAGTAGTTTGTAATGTAGTAGGTTGGGAGGAGAAAGTCTAGATTGTAACAGCCATTGAGCTCAGTGTATGTGAATGGTTTTGCATAAATTAATCAAGCACATTTCTTTGGATCCTGGTCTATTACTACGGGTGATGTTTTTCTTATCTTATTGTTTTATTACATTTTCATGTTGTTCATTGGTATTCTAAGATCACATCAGAAATATGGCATAGGATTTACCCTTGTTAGGTACCCTATGTCTCTGCTCTCCTTGCCTTTAATTTTTCTGTTGTATGTGTTATCTAAGAGTAAATTCAGCTAATTTAACCAGTGTAGCGGTTCCATATGCTGCTAGCTGATGTATGAATTTGGGGTTTGTTGCTTGGATGTTCTTGCTGGTGTCAAAACATTGAAGGTTCAAAGTCCTTCTCTGATCTATAGACCTTGGCTCTATTAAACTTATCTCTTTTTTCCCTTGGAGCATGCTAAAGCTGACCTGGAGTTAAATGACCTTTGGTCCTATCTATAAGCTACCCCTTTGTCCCTCCATTGAAAGTTGCCTTTGAGTAGGTCCAAGCAGGTCTGGAGTTAAATGACCTCTGACCTGATCTATAGATAGAAACTGGGTTGCTTTCCTTCTCTCACTTTCAATCCTTAATGTTCCATTCCACCACCTATCTAAAAATATCCTTTAGTGTAGATGACTTGCCCTCTGAACGCCTTGGCTAGTTGTGTGCAAGTAATTCCCTTTCATGAATCCATAGCCCAATGGATGGCACTTTCTTGACCTATCCTCTCTACTGAAAATCCTGCTTTTCTACTCCTTTCCTTCGATTTCTTTCTCAGTTTATGATCTCATGACCCAACCCAACAACCAACCAACCAAATCATTTTAAACCCCCTTTGTGCTTCATACCTATCCTAACATCTAATTTGAGCTTCAAAGATATATCATTCTTTGTATTTATGGAGAGATCCCTCTCCGGGTCTAGGAGGGATAGATCCTAGGGCCCCAAAGTGGTTATGATGTTGTCTCATATTTTGGTCTTGCCAATCTGGCCAAAACATGGGAACCCCAACATAATGGAGACTCCACTGGGGATGAGTGCATTTCACCTTAAACATTCTTAGGCACTCAAAAGATCCAGATCTCTGGTTAGATTGGCATTCAATTGCTGATGGTGGACAGTATCCTGCTTCAAACATTCATATACATCCACCTAGCGACTCAACACTTCGTAACTCTCAAAGGCTCCACTGGAGGAAGAACCTGAAATATGGCCAGAACTCATAGGAGGATAGAACATTTGGGTTGGATTTGGTTTAAAGAAATCATGGTTTTTGTCTATCACTATGTTCTGTCCTACTTTAAGCCTAATCAAGTGTACAAGGATGAGACCCACAATGAGTATGGGAAAGATCTCAAGCCTCAGTCTTCAGATCACGAGCAGAGCTGTACTCCTGTGAAAGAAATGGTGGGACAAGAGGCTCACGTTGTATCTCTCACCCCTAAAGAAGCTTCAAGCAGCCATGAGCCCATTGGTACACCACCTACACCTACAAAGGTCATAGAAAGATATAAGCCTTTGGTTTTACCTCTTATCTTCCCACCCCTTCCTACAGAACTTATAAACCAGCTGCCTCTTTTTGATGGAGAAAGGAAAGGGGCCACTACCGAGGAACATGTGCAAAACCTCGAAGATTTACTTGACTTGTATGAAATGGAGGAAGATGATGTGTGCATTAGAATGTTTGCCTTATCATTACAAGGAAATGTTAAGAGTTGGTTCAAAGGCCTTCCAGCGACAAGCATTTTCAGCTTTCATCAATTTTATCAAGTTTTCCTTGATAAGTGGGCAGCCCCAAAAAATGTTCTCTTTATCCTAGAAGAGTATCAAAATTTGAAAAGACAGCTGGCAGAGACAATACAAAATTTTTTAGCTAGGTTTAATAAGGTATACAATGCAATACCTTCTGATATAAAAACACCTTTGGGATGGGCCCTAGTGTACTATCCAAGTTCATTTGACCCTGAGGTGGAATTCCATATAAGAGAAAGAGAACCTTCAAGCCTAGAGGAAATGTAGAATATATCAATCACTATCGAATACAACATAAAGTGTAGGGAGGAGAGATTAAAAGTAGCAAAGAAACACTGGGCAGAGAAAATAGCACAGATCTCTTTAGAGAACAAGCTGGAAAGACTGATAGAGACTGCCAACTCCTTGCTAAATGTAAAAGAGGAAGAATATGAGAATGAAACCAGAGAGGATGATTGGAAAAGACTTGCTCCTTGTCCTCAAAAAAGATAAACCAGATCACTGCAAGACATGAGTTACAGGAAAAGCATGTATAATGAGCAAGATTGTAAATTAGAAAATGAACTTGCAAACTATTTTGAAGAAAGACTTGCTGAGAGTCCTGGAGATTTGATGGGTGACAATGCTTATAATTATGATTTCTTTGATGTTGGTCTGTCTGATGATAATTTTTTCCAAAGGGAAACTAAGCTTGTAGGGCCATCATCAGTAGATTCATGGGAGAAAGATCACGACCATCAACTTCAAGAAAATGATGAGCCAATGCAGGCCATCTATGATAATGATGAAGAAAGTGTTGAAAGCATGATAGCAGGCGAAGATTCATTGAATCTTCTCTCTGTTTTATACCCAAACATTAGTTATACTTGCCAAGAGGACGGAAGCCATCAATTTTTCAGCGCAGAGGACAAGGAGGAAAGAGATGAAGAAAATCTTGAGCGGAATAAATATCCGGAGCCTTCTCCTGAAGGGATTTAGGTAATCAAAGAAACCCCCACTCAAGCATATGTTAATTCTTTCACAGAGTTCAGTCCATTTCAGTAGAACCAGGCTGCATTACTAGAGGATAGCACTATTGAATATAATGAGCCCTCTAGCTCAGGCTGCAATGAAAATGAGCGAGATCTTCTTTCCCACGGACATCTTTGTTTGGATCCAGAGGAAGAAGAGGTATTCCTGGTTGATGCTCATCTGCCAAATACTCCAAACCAGGAAGAGGAGGAGTGTGACTACAAAGGCCTCTCTGCAGATGCAGTGATCAAAGCTGCCCAGGATCCAAATAGCATACCAGTCATGGAAGGCTTTAAAGAAGAAAGTATATACCATATTTTTGTTGATCCTGTGGTAGAATACATGGAGGCCCTGATTGGATCAACTCCTCAAGCATCAATCCTTTACAAGAGCCAAATACACCAGAAGTGGTCACCACTGGTGGTGGCCTCAGTTTTGAAGACCCACATGCAGAGCACCCTATGGTTGTCTCTGATGAGCAGTCAGTTCTTCTCCCCTTTTTTACCATTGCTTGACTGGCTGCATTGGCATTATTGTATCACCTAGAGCATCCGAGATTTCCAGTTAGAGTAGGGTAGGTAGGAAAAGCTCAATAAAGCTCAGTTTGTGAGCATGTAGTTAGTTGTTTTAATTTCTGCAAAATCCAGCAAGCCAGACAGTCTAATCCTGGCTTGGCTGTTTTTTCAATTTCTGTCTTAGAATATAGAGAAGAAATCTGCTAGACAGTTTAATCCTAGCAGGTACTAGTTTAGGTAGAGAAACTATGAGGCCAATAGTTTAATCTGGTCTCATGGAGTAATAAGGGTAGAAGTAGAATAGGTTTATTTTCCTGCTTGTAAAAAATTGATGATGTAAAGGGTCTGCAAGTCCAAATGCACCCAGAAGACAAAATGTTAGGACTATAGTGTGGGTAGGTAGTTGTTTGGGAGAATTTTACTGCTGATATGGTGTCTTCATGATTTGTGGCAGCTGATCCAAGAAAGAAAATGGATGGGTCGAGTACCAGGCATCTGGCCTACACCAAAGATCACTATCTGAATTCTTGACTCCTTCAAGAAGAAGCCATCCCCATGTGGAGCCACTGTTAGCCCCCTATGAATTTTTTGACAAGCAAACAGGGGGCTAAAATGTTTTTTAGCCTTCAAGGAATGCATTTCCTCTGAAAACACATCATCCTTGAAGTCTCCTTGTGCCTTTTTCCTTTGATAAATCCTCACTGTTGTTTCCAGTTTAAAAGCCTCTTTGTTTGTGAAGAAATGCCCAAAAGGCCTCCTTTTCCCCTTATATCATCCCTTCTAAACCTCTGCTTTCATCCCCTTGAATCCCCTCCTAATTACCCTTTTAAACCCTTCAAATACCCCTTGTTTGGTTTAATAAACCCTTTTTCTCTTTATCGTTACCCTTCATTGGCCTTAAAATGCATTAAAATGGGCCAAAAACCCACTTTCTACCTTATATTAGGACTAAGCCCCTTTTGGATAAGCCCCGCAAACCACTTCCCCACGTAACCCTGTGCCGAAACTAGGCGCTAAGGCCTTGAGCGCTTATCGCAGTCACAAACATCAGGTGAGTGCATTTCAATGTGTTAACTTAAAACTTCCGATGCGATTGGAGTTTTGTTCGATTAGCTCCCGCTGCGATCTGAGCCGTCGATCTATAATGGATCCAACGGCCCAGCGCTAATCGCTGTGCGCTCATTGCCTTTCCCTTCCGCCCCTCCAGTTACATTTGACCATCGATCTCCCAACAGATCTGATGGCTGGCGCTCCATCACATCGCACCCCCCTTATGTGACTTGCGATTGCGATCCTCCGATCCGATCTCGACTGTTCATTCCTTTTGAGCCAACCACAATCGCATCATCGCCCCGTGACCCTTCTTTCTCCCCTCCGTCGATCTGACCCAGATCGGACGGTTGGTGCTCAATCGCTCGATTGCAATCGCAAAATTTTAAAAGTGTCACCTCCCGTGCCCCCGATTGCGATCCGCCAATTCGATCTTGGCCGTCCATTTCTTTAGATCCAACGGCTGGCGCTCCATCGCATTTCTTCATCAGAGCCTTTATTAACTTCATCTTTCAACCTCCCCCGTTGATCTCCTCCTGAGATCAACGGTCCAAAGCTAATCACCCTCCACCTTGGCCGGGTCCCACCACTCAAATCCATTTCGTAACGTTTTCCAGTCATTTCCAATCATTCCTTTGTATTTCACCGAAGTCCAAACCTTCCCGATTTACATTAAAAGGTTGTCCATTCCACTGACCTTTGAAATTTAATGTTTTTATGTTAAATTTCACTGCATTTCTCTGCCATTTCCATTATATCCACAACATTTTCCTCCGTTACGCCACCATTCCTCTAGGCCTCCAAAGTATTCTTCCGCCACCGTCCCCAGATTTTATAATTGATTTAGTTTATTGTGCAGGGGTCGCAAAGAGGCCATTTCAGCATCGGCCAGTGTTACAACAACATATATTTAAAGGTTGAATAAAGCCTGTAATGGAATACTTAACGATTTAATCCCGTGCTCAAAGGAAAGAGGTGCAGTTGAAGATTAAAGAAGCACACGAAACAAAGCTATATCTATGTTTTATGTCAGCAAAGTACCTTTCTCCAGAAAGACTACTTTTCAGCATTCTCCATGCCTCCTCGAGCCCTTAAGAAGCTAAGTACACTGACCGAATTTTCTGTTACTATCAGGACCACAGTTATGAGGTATGGAGAGACTTGCAGGCCTTTTCTGCCATGTCTCTTATTTCAGAAAGGTACCACAGAGCACCAACAATCGGATTTCTTCAAAAGAACATACTTGAAGTCATTAACAAGACTTCTAGACCATGCTTTAGAGTACACACAGTTAATGAAGAGCCATTCTGCGGAATGGGCATTCGACCTACCTCTCCCCTATCGTAATGAGACCCATTTAATGAATATCATCTACTATTGTTATTATTTTCTCCTATAAGAACCCCCGAGAACATATTTAAAAGGTTGTTGTTCAGTTGTTGCTGTTGCTGTTAGAGGGATTCATTTCTTGGGAGGGAGTAGCAGAGTAGTTTGTAATGTAGTAGGCTAGGAGGAGAAAGTCTGGATTGTAATAGCCATTGAGCTCAGTGTATGTGGCTTGTTTTGCATCAATTAATCAAGCACATTTCTTTGGATCCTGGTCTATTTCTATGGGTGAAGTTTTTCTTATCTTATTGTTTTATTACATTTTCATGTTGTTCATTGGTCTTCTGGGCTCGCATCAGAAATATGGCATAGGATTTACCCTTTTTAGGTACCCTATGTCTCTGCTCTCCTTGCCTTTAATTTTCTCTGTTGTATGTGTTATCTGAGAGTAAATTCAGCTAATTTAACCAGTGTGGCGGTTCCATATGCTGCTAGCTGATGTATGAATTTGGGGTTTGATGCTTGGATGTTCTTGCTAGTGTCAAAGCATTGAAGGTTCAAAGTCCTTCTCTCATCTATAGACCCTGGCTCTGTTAAACTTATCTCTATTTTCCCTTGGAGCATGCTAAAGCTGACCTGGAGTTAAATGACCTTTGGTCCGATCTATAAGTTGCCCCTTTGTCCCTCCATTGAAAGCTGCCTTTGAGTATGTCCAAGCAAGTCTGGAGTTAAATGACCTCTGACCTGATCTATAGATAGAAACTAGGTTGCTTTCGTTCTTTCACTTTTAATCCTTAATGTTCCATTCCACCACCTATCTAAAAAGATCCTTTAGTGTAGATGACTTGCCCTCTGAAAGCCTTGGCTAGTTGTGTGCAAGTAATTCCCTTTCATGACTCCATAGCCCAATGGATGGCACTTTCTTGACCTATCCTCTCTACTGAAAATCCTGCTTTTCTGCCCCTTCCTTCCATTGCTTTCTCAATTTATGATCTCATGACCCAACCCAGCAACCAACCAACCAAATCATTTTAAACCCCCTTTGTGCTTCATACCTGGCCTAACATCTCATTTGAGCTTCAAAGATATATCATTCTTTGTATTTATGGAGAGATCCCTCTCCGGGTCCAGGAGGGCTAGATCCTAGGGCCCCAAAGTGGTTATGATGTTGTCTCATATTTTGGTCTTGCCAATCTAGCCAAAACATGGGAACCCCAGCAGGAATATTAATGTTATAGACTATTTTATGCACATTGAGTGAGTAGGAGAGGCCTTTGACTTGTTGAACAATATGCATGGTTTTTCCTCTCTTTTTTTCCTCTTTTATAGTTTGTACCCTAGTCTTATGCTGGAAAAAAGTGTTTAGACTCCAGTTCATAGTGTATAGCCCGAGTTCCTAAACACAAGTTTCCCTTGCATAACTTGCATCTTTGTGAAGACTTGTAAACTTTGTCATTCGTGAGGAGATCATGTCAACTTAATTTTCCATGAGTTGGTTAGAGACTGATTAATTTAAAATACTACTAACTTCTCAAGCCCCTTGGTGTCTAGATACATCCTCCCATAGAGTCCAATGGGACTTTCTAATCTGATCATGGCAAGTGGAGAAGAGTTAGTCGAAAACAATAAAAACTTGTGAGAGATCTCTACTATACTATTGGGGTGTTTAGAGACCATCATTAGGGGGAGATTAGGAATGTAAGTTGAAGAGGAGGCTTCAGTTGCTTTAAGGTATACTATGTATTCATTTGATTGATTAATGAAAGTTGATGATTCTCATCCCATATGTTTGTCATGTTTATGCTATTATGGTTGATGCACTTATATTTTACATGTGCTAATCTTCCCTCTATGTAAGGAAATATTTTCTTTGTTTGTCAGTGTAGCTTGTGTGCAGTAATTTGGATCAAGGTGGCTAGGAATGATATCTTTATGTATGAGCAGGTTCTCTGACATGAATTTCAGATCCATTAGCCTTCACCAGCCTACAAGGGTTTCTTGTGTACATTTCTTCTGTTTCCATTTAAAAGTATTAAGTATATTTATGAATTGCATCTAAGGGAGTGCCACTTATTTGATCACACACATGTTTGGTGATTTTTTGGAAAATCCATAGAGAAACAATTTTTTGTACCAAAGTTAGTTTAGTTACAACAAAATTGGTGACTCAATTGGAAAGTCTAACCCTAGTGTTGTGCCTCTCTTCTTTTTCTTTAGATCTTAGTTTTTTTTTGGTTTTTCAATCTTTCTCTTTTGTTTTCGACCTAGACTAAGCATTCTTACAAATAATTTTCCTCAGATCTGAAAATATTTTCTCTTGATTTGATTGTTTTATATGATTTTTTCCAAAGACATGAGTCTATACTAAAATACTAACATTTTCCCAAAAAATAAAGTTTTCTATAGGAAACGCGTGTCTTGATCTGCGTGTTTCACATAATAAACTTGCATCTAGATTCAAAATCTGAGTTTTTTAAGTGATTTTTCCACATATATATTTTTCATTTTATAGATTTATTCTCTACTATCTCTATAGGTTCAGATATGTCTCATATTTTCTTCATAATACTTGTTTTTGGACTCGATCTGATTGATTTTGTAATATTGGTGTTTCCATCAAGGTTGTTTTGCTCCAATTTGGTTTCTTTCATTAGCACTCATTTCTTCTATTGCTTGTGGTTGTGAAAAATAATATCTGAGAGGTTTGGTTATGTATTTCTAATCTATTCATATGACTAGATCATTAAGTTTACCTTTTGTTTTCCAACCTCTCATGTCTTGTCCTTGAATTAGGGTTTGGTTGTTTTACCTTTGTAAATCATTGTTGCTGCAAGATTTTGTTGTTTCCATTTAACGACAGTTCTAAAACTTTCTTTGCACTTCTCTCTTTATTTTTTCAACTTATGATAAAATTCTTTTGGTGGTCTTTTTTTTTAAGTCAAGTTTGAGATTTTGAGTGCTTGTTGTTCTTTCTTGGTTTTTGTTTAAAACAATTTTTTTGTTTCTTCTTGTGCTGTTTTTAGACGGGTTTTCTGTTATGAATTTAATGAATTTTAGAAGTGAAAATTGAGGGTATGTGAGGTTTTTGTCTTTATTTTTAAAAAGAAAATTACTCTCTTCCCTTCTATATCTAGTTTTCATCTAATGGAAAAGCAAAAAATTGCATTCAAATTAGCTTGCATTAGGATTGGGCCTTGAGCCTTTACATACCATATTAGTTGCACATCAGTTCCTTTGAGTAAATAACAACCCATAAAATAAATTCCCAATAAAATTTATTTGAATTTTTTTTCTTTCTCTCATAGCACACCAACAGTAGCCAATATAGGTCTTGGATTAAGGGATTGAGGTAAAATCATCATACTTTCACAAATAATTATCTATCTTATATTAATGATACTTCAAAAAAATTATGAATTTTATTTTATTTAAATAAAAATTAAATTTTCCATAATATTTTTAAATAACCTCTAATGCTTTATAAAAAAATGTTTCACAACCATCCATCCATCAACCATCCATTAACAAAATAAAATTTTATTTTAACTCAATGCAAAATAGATCACAAACACTTTGAACTGCACGATCTAATCTGTTGTGACATCATTTACGAGATGGGTCAAAACATTGGATGTAAACAATTATAATAGTGAGTTGCCATGAAATGTTACCATGATATCATTAAAAATAATATTACTAGCAATTGCCCAAAAGGTGCAAAGAGAGCCCCACAAGATTGTTAAATTGGATAAGTTGTACTTTCATTTGAAATAATAATTGTTGTATGAGATTTAGGTTGTTTAGTGTGTTTGTGTTAAGTTGGTAATACACAATTAAAATAATAAATCAAATATTGAAATGATTAAATTTGAGTGAGATATAATTTACCACTTATTTTACTAATGAAAGTTTTAAAAGCATTGTGAAGAAATATTGATTTTCTATATTGGTAAATTTCTACTAAGAGGAAACATAGGTACATATTACCTTTTCCTAATTTTAGGCATTGTTAGAGAAATAAAGAGAGAGAAGAGAGATAAATTGCACAAAAAAATCACACTTCAATTCATGTTTTATGATCACAACAATTACACATCTATAGGACATAAATCTCTCACTTTGACAAATTATGACTGAGACATGACACGACTCCAACTCATAATGTAGGAATCAACAACTTCTAGATTGACACCTTGGGAATCAAAATGAAAACTACACATGACATGGAAGAATTACTTCCAATGCCATCCCTTAATGCTTACATGGAATGTTGAGATTGCAACAAGATGATGAGCTTAGTGGAAAGAAGTCGCCTTCACTAAGTGGGCCCATAGGCTATTTTTGGCACAAAGTCTATTTTTAGACTATGTCTATTTTTAGACAAATGGATCATGTTCTATGAGTTGCAGGATGATATTTATGGATGGTTGGTCAAGTTGGAAAAAATAGATGGACTTCTATTTTTAGACATATTGGGCGGAATCTATTTTTAGATTTCCAGTCTAAAAATAGATATGTCGAATATTATTAGCTCTTAATAATATTTGGACTATAAACATTATCTTATTTTCTTGGAGCACTTCAGTTAAGTGCACAGATGTGGCACAGGAGCTGACAGAAGGAATTACACTATTCCTGAGGGTTATGTGGAGCTATTGCATGGATACTTCAATTAGAACTCATGTGACAGAGTTTGGTGGAGTTGATTGAGGAAGTTATTGGAGTTGTATTCAGTTTAACTAATCTAAACATAGTTGAGCTATTTGTATCTAGTTTAACTGATTGATACAATTAGTGAGAGTGGTGTGAATTAATTATTAATTAATTCAATAATTATAAAATCATTAATCAACTAAAGAATACATCAGTTAACTTCAGTGCATGGACAGTTTCAATGGAGACCAGTGAAGAGATAGGTGAAAGAGTAGTGTGACTATCAGTTGTGACTATATTGTTGCATGATTTGCAACAACCAGTGATTGGAGATGCCAATGAGGATTGTGCAGTACAAGCCAGGTGGTTCGAAGTTATTTATGAGCCATTATTTAGCATTGATTATGCAATAGAGGCAGGCTATCAGGTGGCAGAGATTGGAGCATGTGTTTTGCTAGATCTAGCTTGATTAGTGTGTAGCAATTGGAGATTGTACTGAGAGCTTGTGAGGAGCTTTGTATGATGATTGTTAAATTATCTCTATGACATATAATATATAGATAGTTGGGGGTTTTCAGCTTTAAGCTTTCCCATAAAATACTGTGTTCATATGTGTGATTGTTTATGGTTTTAATGTGCGCATGCGATTGTTTTTATTCCCGCAATTAATGATCAATGGTAGAAGAGATTCTGTATTGTGCATGAAGTTAAAATAGTGTGTGATCAAGAGAATCTCAGTGAATAATATATCAGTTATTCAAATTTCTACATGGTATCAGAGCGATATTGATCATTGGAGCAATCACACGGAGCAATCACATAACATTGAAGCTGGGTTGTTTTTTTTATTGGTGGAATTCGAATTTGGCAAAAGAAGAAGCTGGTGTCGAAGTCGTAGATGTCTTTCAAGTGATCGTTACTGGAGTATTCCCTTGAGGGTAGCTCGAATTATATTGCATGGAAGGATAGGATGGAGGCGGTGCTGGATGACAATGGGTTGAAGGAGTTCATAGATGCAGAAATTCCAAAACCTACTTCTAGCGATGCTGCCGTACTTGATGCATGGCAAAAGAAGACAACAAAGTGTCAAAGGATTTTGTTGGAAGGTGTGAAGGATCACATAGTGTCTAGCTTTCATGGTAAATATTCTCCATTCTTGATGTGGAAATCTTTGACAGATTTATTTCAAAGCAAGAGTGACCAGAGGAAGTTGGCGCTCAAGGATAAACTCAGGAACATAAAAATGGAGAAAGGCGACAGTATGCCCAAGTACCTCACGAATTTCATCCAATGCAGGGATGAGCTGGAAAGTGTGGGGGTTACTGTTGATGACGAGGACTTGGTGAGCTTGGCTCTTCTTGGGCTTTCGAAGATTTGGCATTCCTATCAGGACTCTATTAATGGTTAGGAGAAATTGCCAGGATGGGAGTGACTTTGGTCAGATCTTGTGCAAGAGGAGATAAGGCGAAGTACCAGGGATGGATCTTCATCAAATAACTCAGATGAAGAAAATTGCGCTTTGGCTGCCAAAGAAAAGAAGGGGAAGAGCAAGAAGAATGCTTCTCAATCCGGTACGAAAGGCAAGAAGAAGGACATGTCCAAGGTGAAGTTCTTTCACTGTCACCAACATAGACATTACGCCACTAATTGTCCATAGAAGAAGAAAAATAAGCAGGCTGCTGGATCTATTGCTAGAGAGCCCTTAGCCTCGCAGTTTGAGCTGGATTTTTTGCTGATCACATGCTTGGTCTCAAGTGTGATGGGTTCAGTGTGGTTTCTTGATAGTGGTGCGTATTTACACATGACAGGAGAATGAGATTTTTTTACTGATCTGGATGAGAAAGATATTGGAGTGCACATCGAGATGGGCGATGATGGTAGATACAATGCGATCGGTATCAGTACCATTTCCTTTGAGAGGGAGTCTGGTGAATCCTTTGTATTGAAGGAAGTGATGCATGGTCCAGGATTGAAGAAGAATCTTATCTCTATGGCAATGTTAGAAGGCAAGGGATATTATGTTGTCTTTAGCGAGGGAAAGGCTTTCCTGTGTAGTAAGGAAATTGGTGAGACCTGGAGGATAGGGGTTCAATTTAAGAACCTTTATCAATTGTAGGTAGATGGCTACGCAGCAATGGAAGGCAAGGTAAAAGGAGTGGTGAGTTGGGATGATGGTGAGCTGTGGCACAGGAGATTGGGCCACCTTCACCATGGAGCTTTGAAGATATTGCAACAGATTTCTACTAGGCTTCCTAAGGGTACTCTTGCACAGTTAGATCAGTGCAAGGGATGTACCTTGGGAAAATTTGTGAAAGCCACCTTTCACGAGAAGGATAGTCACGCCATGACGATCCTTGAGAGAATTCACACAGATGTGTGTGGAACTTTCTCAGTAGCTTCGATAGCGCGTTGCCACACCAGGTGATATTTGTCGATGATTTTTCTCGGAAGTGCTGGATCTTCTTCATGCAGAAGAAGAGCGAGACATACTCAAAGTTCAGTGATTTCTGGTTGAGAAATAATTGGGGAAGCAGGTGAAGGCTCTTAGGAGTGAAAATGGTGGTGAATTCATCTCTGGTGAATTCAAGGACTTTTGCAGCGCAGAAGGAATTCGAAGAGAGCTCATAGCACCTCATAACCCACAGCAGAACGAGGTTGCTGAGCGGAAGAACAGAACGATTGTGGGTGCTGCACGGGCGATGTTGCATGATCAGGGCCTACCCATTCACTTGTGGGTGGAGGCATGCAATACCGCAAAGATAAGGTGCAAGTAACCATTGTCCTCACAAAAGATACTTGGCATGAGTACACCCGAGAGGTGTTTTCTGGTAAGAGGCCTGATATTTCCCATTTGAGGATTTTTGGTTCACCTGTTTACATTCATGTGACGAAGGATGCCAGGAAGAAGCTGGAGCCGACTACGGAGGTTGGGATATTTTTGGGGTACAATGATACGCCCCACAACTATCGTGTGTATTTTCCAGACAGTCGCAAGACTGTTGTGCGACGGGATATCAAATTTCATGAGGAGAAAGCCATGAAGTGTTCGCTTGAGAGGGAGCCACACTTGCATGCAGATGAGGAGCTATTAGTTCCCAAGGATGAGTCTCAGGATGTGGATCAGCCACAAGATGAGGTTCATGGAGTGGAAGAGACCACTCAGGCAGCGCCAACCATCAGAGGGCGGAAGCGCACTACAGAAGCTGAGCGACTGGCTCAAGATGCAGAGAAGGTTGTAGGAGCACCTACATCACAACACAGACAGAGATAGTCACCCGACCGGTACATCGGATACATGTGTATTTTATGAGCAAATGTGTCGTGACAGAGCCATCCTCTTTCGAGGAAGCTGTGGAGGACCCCGCATGGGTAGATGCCATGGTAGAAGAGTATGATTCGATTGTCAGAAACAGTGCATGGGAGATTGTCCCAAGACCGGAGGGGAAATCAGTGGTGGGTTCGCGATGGATCTACAAAGTGAAGCAGGCAGCTGACGGGAGTGTGGAGAAGTACAAGGCAAGATTTTTTTCTTGAGGCTTCTCACAGATTGAGAGGATCGATGATGAGGAAACCTTTGCACATGTTGCAAGGTATTCTTCTGTACGGACGATTCTTGCTCTCTCAGTGTAGATGGGGTGGCATATTCATCAGATGGATGTGAAGACTGTGTTCCTCAATGGAGTCATTGAGGTGGAGGTGTACATAGAGCAGACCGAAGGTTTCGAGATCTTCAGCAGCGAGTCGCATGTGTGCAGGATCAAGAGAGCATTGTATGGGTTGAAACAAGCACCTTGTGCTTGGTACACATGGATAGAAAGTTATTTCATCGGACTTGGATTCTCCAAGAGTGAGGCAGATCCTAACCTATACCAAATTGTGGTGGAGGGTAAGTCGCTGATCATTGTACTTTATGTAGATGATTTGATTTTGATAGGTGATGAACTTTTGATACACTCATGCAAGGTTGATCTTGCAAAGGAGTTTGAGATGAAGGACTTGGTCCTCCTTCATTATTTCCTGGGATTGGAAATTTGGCAGCGCAGTGGTGGGATTTTTATTTCTCAGGGTAAGTATGCCCGGGAGATACTGGAGAATTTCAACATGCATGGCTGCAAGCCTGTTGATACTCCTCTTCCTGGTGGATGGAGGAAGGAGGATGCTACTTCAGCGGAGGTAGTGGATGCCACTGTTTATCGACAGTTGGTGGGGTCACTTATGTATCTGGTCAATACACAACCCGACATATGCTATGCTGTTAACCAACTTTCACAAAGACATGGTTAAGCTCACCAAGTTTCACCGGAAGGTGGAAAGCATGTGGTCAGGAGCATCCTGAGGCACATCGGGATATGCAGATTATGGTACAAACAACATGAGGAAGTCACCTTTCTTCACGGATGCAGATTGGGCAGGGAGCCCAATGGAAAGAAAGAGCACATATGGAGGGATTTTCAGTATCGGGTCGACAACAGTTTCTTGGTACAGCAGGAAGTAGAGATCCATGGCACTCAGTTCAGCAGAGGCCGAGTATATGGCAGCGAGTTTGGCTGCATGCGAGGCTATATGGATGAGGAAGATCCTGGTCAGGTTGTTCGATTCACACTTAGAGCCTACTGTGATTTATTGTGATAATCAGAGTTGCATCAAACTCTCGGTTAATCCAGTGTTTCATCATAGATCTAAACACATCGACATCTATCATCATACTCTAGATTGTGTTATAAGAGGCATGTTACTTTCATACATTCCCATGGAGGATCAGGATGCTGATATCTTGACGAAGGCACTCACCAGGAGCAAATTCGAATACCACAGAGGCAAGATAGGGGTGGCAGATAATCCTTATCTTTTTGAGAGGGAGTGTTGATATTGCAACAAGATGATGAGATTAGTCGAAAGAAGTCGCCTTCACTAAGTGGGCCCACAGGCTATTTCTGGTGCAAAGTCTATTTTTAGACTATGTCTATTTTTAGACATATGGATCATGTTCTATGAGTTGCAGGATGCTATTTTTGGATGGTTGGTCAAGTTGGAAAAAATAGATGGACTTCTACTTTTAGACATATTGGGAGGAATCTATTTTTAGATTTCTAGTCTAAAAATAGATATGTCGAATATTATTAGCTCTTAATAATATTTGGACTATAAACATTATCTTATTTTCTTGGAGAACTTCAGTTAAGTGCATAGATGTGGCACAGAAACTGACAGAAGGAATTATGCTATTCTTGAGGGTTAAGTGGAGCTATTGCATGGATACTTGAGTTAGAACTCATGTGACAGAGTTTGGTGGAGTTGATTGAGGAGTTAGTGGAGTTGTATTCAGTTTAAATAATCTAAACATAGTTGAGCTATTTGTATCTAGTTTAACTGATTGATACAATTAGTGAGAGTGGTGTGAATTAATTATTAATTAATTCACTAATTATAAAATCATTAATAAACTAATGAATACATCAGTTAACTTCAGTGCATGGACAATTTTAGTGGAGACCAGTGAAGAGATAGGTGAAAGAGTAGTGTGACTATCAGTTGTGACTATATTGTTGCATGATTTGCAACAACCAGTGATTGGAGATGCCAATGAGGATTGTGCAGTACAAGCCAGGTGGTTCGAAGTTATTTATGAGCCATTCTTCAACATTGATTACGCAATATAGGCAAGCTATCAGGTGGCAGAGATTGGAGCATTTGTTTTGCTAGATCTAGCTTGATTAGTGTGTAGCAAATGGAGATTGTACTGAGAGCTTGTGAGGAGCTTTGTATGATGATTGTTACATGATCTATATGACATATAATATACAGATAGTTGGGGGTTTTTAGCTTTAATATTTCCCATAAAATACTGTGTTCATATGTGTGATTGTTTATGGTTTTAATGTGCGCATGCGATTGTTTTTATTTCTGCAATTAATGATCAATGGTAGAAGAGATTCTGTATTGTGCATGAAGTTAAAATAATGTGTGATCAAGAGAATATCGATGAATAATATATCAGTTATTCAAATTTCTACATGGAAAACATTGAAAACACATATTACAACAAGAAGGATAATCTTTGTCTGACTAGTCTTCATTAGCACTCACATCCGCTCTTGAATCTCACAAACATAGTCGTTTCACCACCACATCTTCGAGCTATCAGTTGGCATCCATTTAAATATAACCTCTTCAAATCATGTTTGATGTACTTTGAAAAATTGACCCTTCTCAACCTCTTAGAGCATGATGGGTCAGTTTCGATACCGAATCATCCTATGGATATACTTCCATCTATTGAACACATGGTCTTCCGATGTATTCCTCAGTTATCTAGGAAGGAAATCTAGGCACTGAATGTATTCAAAAGTTGATTATACAAGGTGTCCTTTTAAACACATAATCAAATTAGCCTGTTAGTTGATGTTCATGGCTCCACATGATGCCACCAGCTTATAATAGATTATACATAGTCAAATTAGTGATATTTTCTTATGTCACTGTATGGATCAACGAATGACAATTTGAAAATATGTTAATATATTCTATAATTGGTTCTTCATTTGATTTTTCACATTAAACTCAGAAAATAACACACAATAACATCATAATACAGCACCATAAAAATTTCTACAAACAACCTCATTTTTTTTTATTAACACTCATTTCACCACTTAAATTATTCTTTTAAATCCTTACCACATGCAATTTACTCTCCATAAAAAAACTCTAACTTTGTGGGTTGGCTTGGTTGAAAAGTAAAATCAACCCTTTGGTGAATCTTAGAACGAGGCTAGATTTTCCATCCCCCAGCTTCAAAGTAGATATTGGACCAGAAATCTCCCAAGGATTAAAGCTTTTGGATCATAAATACTTGCTTCTAAAGGAGATCTTTCATTTCGTAGTTGGGTTAATTGGAATGAGATATGTATGTCATAGTTGCGAGTTCCAATCCGCGGAGAAATCAATGGTTGTTGTTGCATATACTACAGAGCTCCGTACATTTATCCTTTTGTACCTTTAGTGGGGAATTCGTAATTATAAAACGTTATCCCAAATGACCCTAGTGACCCTGGTGCAACCACTACGTCCTTTTTAAGTAAGTTTAAAAATAGCTCGATCAAATAAATATGTGACTATTTCCCAATTGATTCTCGACTCTCCACGACTGCCTCCTAATGATCATGAACCCATGCATAATAAATTCTCAACTCCTTTTTCCAACTACAATTTTATGATCAATGGGAATAAACTCCAGATAGTGAATCTTTATCTTGGTTAACCTTAGTGGATCGCTCATTGTCACATTTCATGATGGTGGCAACACCATCCAAAATGAAAAATTTCCCATAAATCTTGGCATAAATCACATTTCTTCAAAAAAAATATCTACAACTCTCCCACAGTAGGTCTCAATCTGTTTCTTTACTTGGAAGTGGTTTTATTTGACACGCTCATATACGAGCAGTAGCATCAATCACCTCCTGAACAATCTAGGCTAACCATTTTTTATGGTGCTAACCTATAAGCTATGCATACTGATGGGCCTTTTGGTCCTTCTTTCGATTTCATTCTCTAGTCGAGGCCCATTCACATAGGCTTCATTGGGGGAGCAATACCATACCACATGCATTCATATTAGGGGATATATATTGAGGAAAAAATGACATAATATATTTAGCATATATTAGGGGTTAAAAGGTTTTTATATTGGTAGGCATAAAAAATGGAGCTCAAAGTTAATGAAAAAATTTAAAGAGGTATTAAAAATGTTAATAAAAAAATGGATGCCTACAATATCTAGTGTAAGTAGGGGTATTTTAAATTGGGAAGTTGTATTGGGTTTGTATTGGTAGGGGGTTAAATAATGTGATTTTTAGAGGTATTTTCTAATATGTAGTCAAATTAGGGGTATTTTTTAGTATAACATGTTCAATGCAGGCGATATGTCAAAGGTCCTTTTATCACAAAATTGTGCTTGATTGGCTGCTTATCAAAGAACTCAGTGTAATTGTTTCAAACCAAATTTTAACTAAAGCTTAGCCTCTTCAGTCTGAGAGGGATCTCTCATGGGGGTTTTATGATATTGAATAATGATCGTACTAGATGGCTAACTCTATTGGAAATGTAACTCATTTTTTATGTTTTCGGGTTGAAAAGAATGTAGGATTGCTACCATTGGGCTTATGGAGTCAACAATTAGTAGTTTTAGTGGCAAGGTTTCTTGACATGGAAGATGAGGGAGACAGGGGTCTTTAATAGAGGAAAATCACACATAAAACAAAGGGCAATATAGTCATTTCATCACTAAAGGAAGTCCGAGCATAAATTATGAATTCTGAGTAATAGAGATGAAATCTAATGCAAGTGGTAAAAACATAAATATATAGATCAATAAGAAAGTAAAAAATTCATGAGAATCTGAGGTTTGTCAAGAAGAAATTCACCCTATATTACTGATATATGTCAAGTACATAAAAGCAGTAGTTTAGTGCAAAAAATCTCCTACCCTTGACTACTTCGATGCTTTGTCTTTAAATATACCTTATTTACAATAAGGATGATCTACCTAGTGGCTATACCATCGAATTCTCCTATGACACATCACATAACTGAAATACATGGATTCTAACTAAAAGCTAACAGCTATATCTTAAAGAAAACATTTCCTAATAGAACTCTATCTCCTATTTATTACATAACTCTACCTTATCTTGTGAAACAATTATATGATAGTTACAAAATAAGCATCACATGCTCGAAGGACTCATGATATAGTTCATTAACACACTACATATTAAAAACCCTCATAGACTTGTGGAGCATAACCCTACCTTTTAGGAATGCTTAACCCTTATCTTCAAAGTTGTTTTGGCTGATGACCTATCTCCACAACACTTCCTTCGAGTCATAAGTATTTGATGATAAACTCCCTTGACATGTTGGAGGAGTCCAACTATCCAAAACTGCCATTAAGATGCTCCAAAACCTTTAAAAAATTCTTGCTACGAAAATACGACAGTTTCGTAGCGAGTTTTGGTAACGTTGAAAAAGTGGCTTATACACCCAATAAATTCATTGCTTTGTTGTTCCATGGTGTCAATCAAGTCATGACACATCACCACCATCAATCTCCCTCCTTGAAAATTGAAAAAAGTGACTTTAGAGGCAAAAAGGCTGCTACAGGATTTTTTGTAGTGTTTTCATGGCTTTAAGCATAAGGAATGCTACGAAACTGTGTAAAAGTGCAGAAATTTCCCATTTTAAAACTATCTCCAAAAAGTGACCTCCAGCTACAAAAAATTGATTTTTTGCATGTTATGAACCCGCTAAAGCATATTCAATCTCAACTTATGGTTCCTGTGGTGTTTCCTCTTCATTTATGATCAGTCGAGCAATGGGCTCCTCAACCACAATCATCTTCAAACCTTTATTTTCAAGCTCTTCATGAATCAGGTCCAGTTGTTCTTGAAGGTCTTTGAATTGGTCCTTTAGTGTCCTGTTCTTACATTGTAAATGCAGGTTTACCTTTTCGATGTGCTTTACCTCTTTTCTTAGTGGTTGAGCCCACTTTATTAGTTTTTCTGTGTTGTCCAAGGTATTTGAGACACTTGTGACCTGATCCTCCCAGATCTTCCCCATTTGTTCAAACTGCACTCTTTCAACTCTATGCTTCTTTGCCTCTTTCCTCAAAACTGATATCTCTTCACTTGCATCTTTTAACTACTCCTTAAGGGCTTCAACTTCTATCTTTTCTGTGATTTTCTCTCCATTTTCTTCCACATATATGGATATTACTCAGTTTCTTTAGGAAATTTGAATTCATATCACTGCCAAGCCTTCAGAGTTACACTATAGTGTCTCTCGATCAAATTATTTTCCACATCGAGCAGCGCAGTGCCTCTATATTTACACACATGCTGACATTGAAGCTTGGCTAGACGAAAAATTCCTCTATTGGAAATCTCATTATAACACCACTTAATAATAAAATAGATCTACACATCTACACTCAAGAACAAAAAAATCACATGGTAAATGAAACTAAACTGAGTCTATGTATATAGAATCAATCCTCAAGGCTCCCCCACATCTTCTTGGCCCTCCCTTAAGGGAGTCAAGCCGGTAACCACTCTCATACCATATTATAAAAATAAAGAGAGAGTAGTGAGAGTAATGTCACAAACAAATCACACTTTGCTTCATGTTTTATTGATCACAGTAGTTACACATATATAGGACATAAATCTTTGACTCTGACAAATTATGACTTAGACATGACACGACTCCAAGTCAAAACATAGGAATCAACAACTTCTAGATTGACACCTTGAGACTCACAATGACAACTACACATGACATGGAAGCATTACTTCCAACATACGTTTTATTTCGTTTAATGAAGAGAATTTAATAAAAAAAAATTCCTATGTTTGATATGGTGGAATTCAAAATGTATGTTGTATTATTATTCTCATTTGTATTCCCTATTATTGATGATTATCTCATTTAGGAAATTATCTATAATTTTTGTAAATAAAACTAGATCCATATTAACTCTCGATCTATCAAGCATCGAGAGGGATCAAATATCTAGAGGTGCAAACCTATTTTTCGAGTGCGAAACTTGAGGAAAGGTTTTCAACTTGAGAGATTTGATCTCTCTCAGCGCTTAATAGATCCAGAGTTAAGATGGATCTAGGATGATTTCAGTCGTGCTCAGCTGAGGAAAAACTATTGAAGATATGATTAATTTTATCAATAATATGTAAATATATCTAATATTAATATAATAATTTTAAATATGTCTGAGAGTAACCTGGTAATTTTAATTTTAAATTTCTTAGTTACCTAAGTTTGGTGAGATGATAAATATTTTTTATAACTTTAGTGATGAAAAATTTTGAAATACAAATTATGAATGCAAAAGTTACGATAATAGTGTTGAATAATAGAAAATTTTAATAATGATAATGTAGTCAATTACAAATAATATTCATCGTGATAAATCTCAAACTATTTTCTTCTACTACTCTTATTGTCACCATTGTTAGTTTTTTCATATTTTCATATTGATTATATGAAAAGGACAATTGAAATCATAAACCATTTAAATCTTTAGCTGGAGATGTTGTAGTAAACATCATACCTTGTCTCTATTTCTCTCCAATATTAATAGGTTGAATTACTATAACACAAAAATCAATGTACATTGTCAATAATTTTCTATTCCTACATTGAAATCAATGCACATTGTTAATCCAATAACTTTCAGATTAATGTACCATCATATATCCAATTACATCAAATCGTAAATAAACATATACACTAAAAGCAATGCATCTAATGCAAACAATAAAATAATATTAGAAGAAAGTTTCTACACTGAAATCAATGCATCTAATGAAAGTAATCAAATATGATTAGAAATCAATATCTACAGTCAAATGAATGCATCTAGTGCAAGTAATAAAATAGGATTAGAAACTAACATCTACACTGAAATAAATGCATTTAGTGCAAGCAATCAAGTAGGATTAGAATCGCCATCTACAATGAAATAAATGCATTTAGTGAAAGCAATCAAATAGGATTAGAAATAATCTACATTGAAATAAATGCATCTAGTGCAAGCAATCAAATAATATTATAAAAAAACTTTTACAATGAAATCAATGCATCTAATGCAAGAAATCAAATAGGATTATAAATCAACATCTACGCTTAAATCAATGCATCTAGTGCAAGTAAGAAAATATGATTAGAAACCAACATATACACTGAAAACAATGCATTTAGTGCAAGCAATCAAATAGGATTAGAAATAACCTCCTAAACTTAAATCAATGCATTTAGTACAACTAATCAAATAGGAAGAACAAGAAATCAAATATAATTAGAAATAAACATCTACATTGAAATCAACGCATCTAGTGCGAATAATAAAATAGAATTAGAAATCACCATCTATATTGAAATCAATGCATTTAGTGCAAGCAATAAAATAGAACTATAAATAATCTACATTGAAATCAATGTATTTATTGCAAGAAATAAAATATCATGAGAAATCAATATCTACACTAAAATCAATGCATCTAGTGAAAGCAATAAAATAGGATTAGAAATCACCATATACACTAAAATCAATGCATATAATGCAATAAATATTCTTCCCTCTCTCCCCCCTCCATATATATCCATATCTCCCTCCATATCTCCTTCTTTGTCTCTATCTCACCCCTCCAAACACACACTCTCTCTCACTCCATATATATCAATCTCTCTATCCCTCCCTCACTCTCTTCATCTCTCTCTTCACCTTCCATCTATATCTCTATCTTCTCATTCTCTCACTCTCCCCAGATTTTATCTCTCTTTCCTCCTGCTATCTACTCTCCCTCTCTCACCATCTTCCTTAGCATTGCCTCTCTCTCTCTCCACCTTTCTCTCACTGTATTTCTTATTACCTTCCTCTCTTTCCCCCTCTAACTCCATCTCTCCTTCCATATGTTAGCCCTCTATAATTGTAATATTGGCAAGAAAAAGTAGCAAAGGACAACATCAAACTTCTTTGGAGTCCAGGACCTAGCCTTCCTAGGCTCAGATAGGGCTCTCTCTATATCTTTATGACTTAGGATTTAACTTTGGTGATTGATAATGTTGATCTTAGGCTAGTTATAGGGATTGTTTTGTTTTTTTGGTTTGGTTGGTTGGACAGATAGAATAAGGAAAGTTTAATCTATTGGGCTATGGAGTAAATAAAAGGGCTGAGTTGTACATCAACTTTTCCAGGTCATTCACAGGGCAAGCTAACTATATAAAATGGATCTTACTGGAAGAGTGAATATGGTATGACAGGAGGTAGTAGAGGTTAAAAATAATTTAAGAATTATTTAACTATACTTTCAAATATATCTAAGATACTAGTTCCGTGAAGCTAAAGTGCAGTTAAGAATTCTTTAACTAAAATTCACAAGGGAAACTTTATAGATATCAGTTTTGGCAAGGCTAAAGAGAAGTGAAGAATTATTTAACTATACTTCAGAGGAAAACCTTAAAGACAACAATTTCTATAGAGCTAAAGAGCAATTAAGAATTATTTAACTAAACTTCACAAGGGAAACTTTAAAGATGTCAGTTTTGGTAAGGCTAAAGAGCAGTGAAGAATTCTTTAACTATACTTAAAAAGAAAAACCTTTAAGATAACAATTTCAATAGAGCTAAAGATCAATTAAGAATTCTTTAGTTATACTTTAGAGGAAAAAATTAAGATGACAAAGAAAAACAGACTTAAGGTGCTTTCTTAGCATATCTTAATCTAAAATTTCTGCTCTGTAATCAGAGAAACTGAAGTACAGTATGGAAAGAAAAAGAAACATTAATAAGAAATAAATAACATCACCATTAACATAGCTCAAGGATCCTATGAATGTGCTTTTATCATTTATGCCCAGCTCAAAACTGTTGAAAATATCCAATACAATAATCTAGCAACGAATCTAAACAAAGTCCAACCCTTGATAATGAAAATACATGCAATATTTAACTGCGACTGAGGCGGTTTCCCTAACTTGGGTCAGGAATCCACATTAATTACAAAGTAAATGGAATTTTAACAATTTATTCCATGCGGGGCCTGAACTAAAACATCATCTGGCAGATTTCCTACAATATTAACTTCTACAATTAGTTATGAGCTGATATTAAAATATCTCTAGAAAACCGCCTACAAAATTAACTTCTATATAATAACTTCTGAGCTAATATTTGAAATATCTGACTATAAAATTAATTGCAGCAACTTTCAATAAATAAAAAAGTAGGCTGGGGGTGGTCGTTATGGTTACAAGGAGGCAACATCGAGTAGTCTTGACATCTAGATTTTATTTGGGTCTCCGTTTCATAGGTCATAAGAGAGAATGCACTGCTGGAATGCTACAAAATTTATCTTTTACTCAATAATTTCACAAAACTTATCCCACTGATATTCACTCGGGATCTCTATCTTTACCATTTTTCTAAAGATTTCATCCACCTCACTGAGACTATCAAAAGTTGGCTTTTGAATAAATGACTATTTAGTTTGATGATAAATCATCAAATCAAACCATAGAGCTTCAAGGAAAACCCTACCTGTAATGTGACCGTTGATATTAGAAAACTTTGATTTGTCTATAACAATTGTATATAGATTTTTGCAATAACCTTCCAACCTGACCATCTTATCATATAATCCCACCAGAACGGGAAGTCATTTTTGATTTAAGACATTAAATTTCTTATGAAACCTTTGAAAAATAATATTCAAGGCTTCACACTTGGTCTGCAATTGGTTGATCAAATTCATTTTCTGCAATACCTTCTTAATTTCCAAAATGGTTGCAGTCCTCTCTCAGATATTGATCTCTTCCAACTCCTCCCTATTCTTTGAATTAAGAACTTTGATCATATCAATAACTTCACTTGCCTTCTCTTGGAGTTGATCCTTCTCTTCTTGTATTATTGTTTTGCACTTTCGGATGAGTTCCTGTTGTTAAAATATGATCTGAATTGATGGCCATATCTCAGTAATGGACTCATTGACGTTCTCCCAAATATTCTCTTTAGCTTCTCCTAACATTTTTTCCATAAGAGTTTCACTCTCCAATTCTTTAATTCTGAGTTCGAACCGATGAGTCTTCTTCATTTCCCCTAAATACAAAGTATCATTCTTAATATTTTGTGACTCCATAAGTTGAAACTTCTGATTTAGCCTCTCATATGGTTGCTTTTGTGTGACCAAATCTTGTGCCAGTTGTGCTAGATCAGTTATGTCCAAGGCTGCTGAGGTTTCTACACCTATAGAATATGCCTGAGTTGTTAGAACAAGATCAGTATTTACATGGAGTGTTTATTTTTCTTTCATTAGTTCTTCAATTTTTTTTTCCATCACTAGTACATATGGTCAAAATTTCGACACTTTAGTTCTGACACTTTTGACGTATTGTCGAAAATTTCCCCAAATTTTCTCATTTCTTTAATCCTACCAACAAGCGTCACCCTAGCGACATTTTTGGAGTATCGTCATAATAATGACGTTTAGGATAATCTTCATAATATCGATGTTTCAGGACAAAACGTTGGAATACCTACGTTTAGGAGACATACGTCGGTCTTACGACGTCTAGGAGACATCTGTATGTCTTGCGACGTTTAGGGATACTGTCTGTCTTGCGAAGTTAAGGGAAAAACCGTCGGAATACCGATGTTTAGGAGACATACATTGGCCTTGCAACATTTAGGGATACCGTCGGTGTTGCATCATTTAGGGCCAAGTGTCTGTCTTACGACATTTAGGAGCCAAAACGTCGGTCTTACGAAATTAAGGGAAAACACATGGAAATTTAATTTGTTGGCTACTCTAAAATCTTAATTGACCTATTCGAATTTATTTTCCCACTCCTCTTGTTCAGTGCTAATTCCATTGAAGTTTTTTTTGTATGGAAGTTTGCAACAGTCAAGTTTGCGTCCTTCGATTTAGAGAGCAGCTGATTTGAGGTAATATAACTTTGCGTGGTTTCTTGCTGTGACACATCTATGGCCGAAACAATGATGTCCACTGGTTCTATCTTCTCACTAATATTGGCATTACTCTGTAGAAATGACTTGCAGAAGTTCGAGTACTGAGATGACTGGCATGCTAAATCTATTTTTTAGCTAGAGGAAGATTTCTGAGCCGAGATCTCTTCATAGCCACTTCCAGCTGAGGGATAATAAGCTAAGGATAATAATAGCCATGCTAATTTCATTGAAGAATGTAGAGAAATGAAGAGGTACATCCATGAACATATCTTGCAATTGGTTTATCCCATGGTAAAGAGTAATATTAGAAACTAGCATTACATTTCATGATCTGCGCATGTTTTACAGATTTATTACACTTGTATACATTTAGATTCCACTTGGTTTTACACTTGTATACATTTATAATCCACTTCCAGTCATGACACTTTGGATTTATTAAAGCAGAGAAGGGGTATCGCACAGATATCAATGCTTTCTGCATTTGAGAGTGTGGGATGTGTTTATTTTCTAGTTTATCGTCCTGAAAAAGGAAACTTGCTATTTAAAATGTAGGTAGGTTTTAGTTTTGTCTGTCCTCAACATTTATATGCCCTAATAAGTTTATCATGCAAGAAATCTGAATGATGACATAATTTTATCATGCAAGCAATTTGAATGATGAAAAAAGTAAAGAGAGTGGATTTCTGGCCAAAGCCCCCATTTAATCATTTTTTGAGGAACCATATGAATGTGAAAAAAAAAGTTTTGGGTTCTGCATATCAATATCTCTTAACAGGTTCTTCTGGTGTTTTTTAGTTATACAACCTACCTATCACTATCTGTAACCAGCTATTTCATTTCCTCATTTTTAGTATTTCATATTATGTATAGTACCTATAACAATGTTATACCTTAACACAACTCAATAACACAGTTCACTACCTTTTGTGGAGAAAAAGCAGTTGGAAATTTGTGAAAACACACATCCACAAAATCTTTGAAAGCTGATACACCAAACACTCTAAAAGTGCATCTCACATTTCAATATTCTTACAAACGTCTTTAATAAATCCATTCATGTTTACCATTATTCATTGTTCCACTATTCCTTTCCATAATCATTTCCCAGTTATGCAAAATATTCTTTGGCACTAAGACCTAAATTAGTAGAGAATAATACATCAAATCATTCCGATGTAACATAGAAGGCCTAACCTCATTGGAAATAATTTCTTTGACATATGAAAAAGTATCTAACACCCATCAAGCACAATTGAATATCACAACCATCAAGTACTACCAAGTGACATATCACTGATGTTTGATACTCTGTTGAGTATTAGTTATTACCCTGGAGAAATGCCACACTGAAATATATAAGGATTTCATTTATCCAACATTTTTTAGTCCAGTATCCTTTCCATAACCATCTATCATATTTGCAAAGTATTATTTAGCACTATGATCTACATCAATAGAGAAGGGTACATCACATCACTATGATTTAAATTATAGGCTCAACCTAACTGGTAAATTATTTATTTGGCATACAAAAAAGTATCCAGTACCCATCAAGCACAACTGAGTATCACTGATCATTGAGTACTACCAAGTTATATACCACCAACTGCTACTAAGTACTGCAGAATCAAAGATATCACCAACTTTGTTGACTATCAGTTATTACCCTGCAACAATGTCACTAGAATATAGAGGGTTTGAATTTGAGCAAGAAAAGCATGCAATTAGGACTAAGGATCCAAAAACAACCCCATAGCAACCAACTACAATTGTTTCCTTTTGAAAACTAATGTCTCCTTGGAGCCCCTTCTATCCAAGAGAAATACTATAAAGTGGCAGTGACCCACTTCCTAAGACAAGAACTTGAACGAATACTCTTGATTCTCTAAAATTACTACTCTTGGCCTTGTGGTGGAATATTAAATCAAACAAGAGATATTTTGGAATGATTTACATCTGTTTTGGCTCATTAATATTTCTTGCATTTGGCTCAAGGATTTGTTTGTGATGGATTCCATGGATTCCATGATATATGGCATGTGATGGATGGTAGTTGTATTCTCCACAATAGCTTAGGGTATATCCTCAACCAAATGATTAACATTATCCACAAAAATACACTCATTTCCCCCACATACAGCTGTGTCACAACTATTAGGTGTAGCGCTAACACCTATAGAATTTATTTCCATTGAATCTAGAATAACAACATTAATCTCATATGATCATGCCAATTTATTTTGTATGCCATTGGACATCACTCCTCCCTTGTTGGTCATACATCTCATGAGAAGCATTCCATGGAATATCAGGGATGAAAATTTTATTGGAATTTGTTGTATCACTAGAAAATTTGGCCCAATTTCCGACGGCCACTTCGTCGCTAGTCCGACACATAGTCGTCGCAAGAGTAACAGTTTGAGGCCGGAAAAAACGTGGTTAGCCATAATGTCGCAATTATGATGCTTTGCCAAAGTGTCACAATACCGACACCTTTTCCAACATTTCCAAAAAAACGTCGCTCTTCCGATGTTTTCAATACCGTCGCTCTTCTGACGTTTGTAAACTATCGCAATTCTGACGATATGGGGTCTCACGTTTTGAACGTCACTCTTCTGACACTTATTAAAGTGTCGCAAGAGCGACACTTTTTTGAGGTGTTGCAATTCCGACGATATGGGGTCCGACGTTTTTAATGTCGCTCTTCCGACACTTATTAAAATGTCGCAATACTGACGCTTTTCAAGAGTGTCGCAAGACCGACGCTTTTCTGAAGTGTCGCAATATTGACGCTTTGCAAGAGTGTCGCAAGACCGACGTAAGGAAGGAGTGTCGCAATACCGACGAACAATTAATTTTTTTTTTTTTAAATGGAACGTCGCAAGACCGATGCTTATAAAGCGTCGGTATACCGACGACGGGTTAAATTAAAAAAAAAAAAATGAAAATTATTATTCCAGTGTGCATAAACCACATATATGTCTTATGTTATAAGGTTGGCCCTTTTTATAAAGAACTGGAATTATAATAGAAATCCTCCCCTTATATACTGTATAAAAATGAAAATATCTCGAGGCTCATAGCTTAACCACGCACTTCTATCATAGGTGAACCCCTTCCTTTATTTTGTTTTATCAACTGTATTAGCCGACTCACTACTTAACCCCCTCTCTCCAAGGTTTGAATCATAACATAGAAACCGCTTCGTATTCCGACCTTATCACATATCATTAAACCAATGATTCGATGACTTTAACATATGCACCAGTGCTTATAACATTCAACCATAGGTTATAACATTAACACGAATTTTTTATAACGTATTGTATTTACAGGTCCAACACATCAAAACTTGTAAATGAGCGGTTTTCAACATGAGTCAATGGTTCATACCTTAATTTAACCTCCGTGCAATTGAACGCGCGATATTCGTCAAATCTCTTAGCCTTTAGATTGGATGACGCACAACAATATCACGTTTTTTTGCTCGCCTGACTTTAACACTTCAAAAAAATGCGATGAGGGCAGTATTACCCCAACGATGTGGCATCATGTAATAGGATCACATTATTTTTGAATGGTTTTGCCTCTGCCAAAAGCTACACGATGAGAGTTATTTTGGTTTCGCAAAACCACTCCTGGGTTTTGAATAGTACTCGACTGGACTTCTACTATGGTTAGCACATTTCTTTTTATAACCTCTGCCCCATTAAATCTGGGGTCAAGCCTCAATGATATTGTTCAACTCATAATAAAACAAGTTAAATTCTTCAACGGGCAGGGCTTGCCGCCTTTGACAGGGTTTCAAAGCTCTTTGGGAAACCAAAGCATAACAGGGTTTCAATCCTATGAAGTTTGTTCAAACACAAAGAACTCAATGCCTTATACAAAGGTTTAATATCCTCACTTGGACTGAGAACCACTACAAATCACTCTCGGCCTCTTACAGGGGTTATATACGAAGTTTACACATTCACATTAATCACATAGACTTGCGTTCAATCGTAGACAAAGACGGCCACTGGAGATTTAACACAGCAATTGTTCTTCTTCCAATTATACACAGAGTTCACAATTCCGAAGAGTATTTCTTCAGAGAATGTTAATAGCACATACATAGTTAGGCAATAAGGCTTAAATCTTATTCAACAGAGAAGACAGTTTCTCAATTCAACCTTTCGCTGCCATTCAATCACAATCTATCATTGATTGTGAGGGATCTATCATCAAAGGCAATTTTAATGAAAAAGGCAAAGATTAAATAATCAAACAAGCTCTAGCCCATCTAATCCTTTAGTGAAATCCAATCACTTCAGTGAACATGCACCTAAAATCAAAGGAGCAACTCTTCAGGGACCCCATATGCCTGCAGATGGTTGACTATGACAGTTATGCATGCTCCATAGTACGTGACCACCAGTTCTCGATACACTGCCCAAGAGGTGTTCATGCCTGACCAGTTGCCGTACGTGACCAAGAAAGGAAGGAGTCTAGGGAACATGCACCTAAACTCAAAGAAGCAACTAAGAGGGTCTTGAAACTACCCACAACTTTCTCATAACCAAAACAACTTTAGCAATAAGACATGCCAATCACCAATGAAACAATGTAAGAACCTAAATTCATGGAGAATTGCTTACACAAACAAGAAAATGCATCATCGGTGTTGGAAAAACAATGATCAACTACTTAGCCAACCTCTTCTGAATAAGAATAGGATCACATGAAGCAATTAGCGAGGATCATCCCCATCATCAATCCAAAGAGCTCAATAATGTAGTGATACCCATGAGCAAACAACACCAACAATGAGCTATCCATGTAGATTAAGATAATCAGAGTTACTTCATCATCAATGCATACATATGGTGTGTCAAATACATTTAAGAAAAGACATCAATATCATAGAAGATACCCTTAATTTTTCTCAACAAGGCACCCTAGCATTCATGCAACAAGGAAGATCTCTCAAAAATGGTGGGGCCCTGGGACCAAGGTCCTCGTACCTACAATAATATTGTAGGTACAAAATGAACCATTCACCAAATATCCATAAACAATTAGCGAATACAATGTCACTAAAATCCTTTGTACAATCGTCACGAACAAGCAAGTTTAAATTTTGAAATATAACTGGAAAACAACTATGCCTCCCAATCAAAAAATGTGCTTCAAAAATTAAATCACGTGGATATATCATATTGCATGTTTTAACAAGACTTCTTGCATAACAACAGACATTTATAAACACAATTTCACCTTTTTCTATGGGCTGGACTTTTAAGAAAAGTTTCGTGGTTGGAATCCAAAATAAGCATTCTCTTTCACCATCGGAACATTACATGATTCAAAGCAAGGGTTTCATCATCATTAGAACCTTGCATGATTCAAAGCAAGGGTTTCATCACTATTGAGATGTTTTCATCAAAACCAGCATAAAAAACTCTTGAATATCATATCCTCTACACATCACCATAACAAGTAAATAATCGCGTTATAAAGCATATAAAACCAGATCGCACAATATTATAAAATACCCTGTTAGTAACAATAGATGGCAAAGAATTTCAAATGATCGGTCAGATTTGACAATCGTAAACAAATTGCTTTCCAAATAAATTTTTGTTCAATAGTCTTGAATCACTATAACCACCACAATCCATCTACACCAAAGGTGCAAATCCTTAACAAATGTGGCAAAATACAAAATACAAAAAAAAACATGGTATACTTAATTGTGTTACTTATACAGGTTTCCATCTAGTTTACCAGTCTCCAAAGAGAAACCCATTGGTGAGAAGATGCAAGCTACGCTACAACAGTCCAATAATCTTCTTATCCCCATAGCTAATATACAGGTCAGGGTACAAAACCTAGATCTTTGAAATACTCGTGCTCTAGAGCACTATGAACAGTGATCCATCTACTGGGCTCTAGGCATAACATTTTCTGGGAGGGAAAATGGTGGCAGAAAAACAAAGAAACAAATAGAAAAGTTGTCAGCATTAAGAATAATTGTAACCTGGCATCCTTTGATCATATTCCAAGGAAGGAAAGATAATGTCTATCCTTATCGAGAGAAGATCAATTCCCGTTGGCTCAAGACCTAGAACCACAGTTGCCAAATCCTGTCGAATGCAAAACAAGTGAAGAAAGTTTTAAATCATGCATCAATATCACCATGTCTCCCATATGTATTTCAAATGGAAATAAAACTTGAATGTCCACTGTTCATTAGAAAAACATTAAATTTTATTGATAGGATGTTCTATGTAAGAATAATCGTAGAGCTAATTAAGATCAATTATGCTTGGCCAAATTAAGAGCCGAGTATTGTGCAAAATTTATGCAATACAATGGAACCCAGTTATGCTGATGATTTGACAATGGGCTGGCTATTGAGTTATTCTCATGTCATTTACCATTTTCCAGAACTTATTCTATGCTGATGAATCTGGAAACATTGCAATCAATAACTGCAGCTAAGCCTGGGAAAAGAGAAATCGCTTATACCAACTTGCCAGGAAAGATCATTACAAAAGTGCCTTACAGGACCTAACCAAGTCCCAGATCTTAATAGTAATAAAATTCTAGTTAACCCATCACAAGCAATATTTGCATAATCCCTGTAATCTGATTCAAAACAAACCAGTGTTTATTTGATATTCCCTAACTTTTATCCCCTTTTTATTTCATTTCATTCCTAAGTAGCAGTAGCAGTTGTTATCCACATTTAATTTCATCCGCAACTAGCAGTAGCAATGCAAGCTACATTTCATGGTAAACAATGAACATCTGAAGAAACACTCAACATTATCGACATTAATTACATCTCCTCAACTTAGTGAAATATTCACTAGTTGAGACTACTACAATTAAAGGAACTGTAAAGCATGTGCAATGAATGACGAGGCAATAACACATGCAAAAAACTTTAGGGTATAAACATTAGTACATTAGTAGAAATAACTAATATCAACAAAGAATGATAGTATATAACATAGACAAAGAATTGTGATGCAAGAAAATGTGAACAACTTAGGACTTAAACAATGGATGGCACTAGAGAAAAAACTAAAAATCAAAACACCAAGGCAAATGAAAACAATGTCTAATGCACCTCCACCTTTAATGCATCCCGAAAGATATTTTTCTGCACCGCCTCCAAAATTCTATACAGGTTAATAGTGGTCCTAAACCATTTGGTCTCACTGACATAACTGGTCTAGTCAAACCATTTAAGATCTCAGGTTCATGCACTCTCAAGATAAAATGGCAAGCTTGGTAGCAGTTAGTAACCAAACAAATGCATTTGGACTATGTGGCTTCTTGCCTTGGATGGGATTTGGCTGCACGATAAATTTGGAATTTCTCAATGGAAAGAAGGAAGTTTGGGATAATTCCTTTTCAAGAAGATGGATGGCATATCAAGGTTTTCATACATTGAATGATTTGTGGGACAAGGGTGCAGGTAAGTGATTGTCCTGTAGAGCTCTTAATTAGTCTCAGCAACTTCAAGAAATTGACCAGCTTGGAATGCAATACCCCAGATTATATTCCCAGATCAGTATTGTGTATATGAACATTGTATTTGAATGGAAAAATCCAATCGATGTAATATATAGAATTGTACAATGAACGATAATTAATAAAAAATACATCAAAGGTTGCAGAAGAGAAAGACAAAAGAATGGGGAGCAATGTCTCCACTCAAGAGGAATGACGAGGGAACTAAAGGGGATGTAAATATATGAATGAAGGAAATTGTTCATGAATGTATGTATATTTTTGATTTATTCTGTGTGAAGAATGCCTTGCGTCCTTGGGTATTGTGTATGAAATTAAGACTCTATGATAGGGATAGAACATGCTCTGGTTCAGTGGAAGAATCGATGTTAAGGGCCATGATTTAGGACTGAATGTATGAAGAGTTTATAATTGAGCTCGTAAGAATAATGAGGAATTTGTTTGAACTATGTGTGGAGAGGTTTAATTATATGGGAAACTATATGTGAGACTCTGTACAGGTCTCTGAGTTTCGTATCCAATTGTGAATAGATATGTAATAAAATTACATTAAATAAGGCTCCACATGCGAAGGGAGAATCAATTTTAATATCGATTTATTTTTTGAATTCCATATAGAGATTTTGCTATAATGGAGGTACAAAGTCCTTTTAACTCTGGTTGAATGTTGAAGGAAGGGTTGTGTAACCACACTCTACAAAACCTGGAGCGAAGAAGTTATCTGTCATATCGTTAGCTGTTTTGTCATTAATCCTTTCAAACTTTTTGTCTCACTTAATTTGATAATCAAGAGCACAAATTCAATGAACAATTTGTATAAACAGAAAGAAAATGAAACAGAAAGAAAATGAGCATAAACATATAGTAACTAACCTGTATAATTAAATCTGTATAAATAGAAAGAGAATGAGCATAAACATATAGTAACTAACCTACCTTGGATTTATCAGATGCTCAAAGGAATCCTTGATAGTATTATAAAAGGCCTCATTCTTCAAAAAACTTTCTTCCCATATTTTATCAAGTCATGCTTTCAAGTCTAGAAGTGATGACACCATGTCCTTGTCTTTCATTTCATCCAATACAATGCCTTTCCCAGTAGCTTTAACGTATGCACTGAGAGCCAGCCGAAGTAGCTCAAGTGCACTCACCCTTTTAAAAAGAGAGTACATGCGCTGAAGGTCTGGAATGCGATTGGAATCCATGAGCAAAGTAAATCCCTGGGGAAATCATGATTTGGCTACCCTGTTAAATACATATGAACCAACATATTTCTGAATTTAGAGAGGGTATTTGACTCCATCAGTAATAAATAATGGGCTTCTATATCGATTTCTTTCCACATAGAAGAGACCATAATGATTAATTACATAGAACATCCAATCAACAAACAAATATGGGAATTTGAACAATTAACATGAATGAATATCAGATAACTCAATGGAAAGATCCGCATTCCCAATATCCATCAATTTTTCCAAAAAATACATGTGATTTGAATGGTAAGGGTATTGCTGTCATCATTGTTTCTTGAGGTGAGACATTTCCCAACATGAAAATTGTATTTGGCACCTTCACACCTGTACTTATGGACATAATCCCTTTATAAATGCAAACTCTTTAATTTTCCCAGAATGAAAAACAAGAACAAAATCTCAACTGAGGGGTTTACACCAATCATGCAACCATTTTTAAGAACCTGTTTGATTTTTCTTGGAAATGTGTGAAATGAAATGGAGCAGCAAAAGTCAGTGTTCTATAAACACAGTACACTTGAAAATAGAAACACTGAGGTGCACCCACTTTGATCAAAATAATATTATACATATTTTCTGGTGCATCAATAGAATAACACAACTCTAGCATAGTACATAAAGCTTCCATAGAAAATATTACCACATAACCATGACACATTGTGGCATGACAAACTACATTTTCTATTTCCATTTCAAGTGCATTCAACTTTGTAAATACTTTGACCCGAAAAGGGTCACCATCAGAACAATGCCGGCAGGAAAATTACATAGATATGGTAAGAAATGCATAGTTTTGTTTCACTGCTCCAGTAAATAAATCTATGAAATTGATCAATAATGGAAGCAGTAATCTGTGAATATCTGTGAATATACAAGGATTTCAAATAAATTAAGGCCAAAACAGGGGACATGGAGCCGAATTCCAAAGAATTTTTTGAATTTTTAGAAGTTGCAGGTCAAGAACATGGTAAAGGACTCATTGATAAGCTTCAAGAAGGATCTAGGAACTATAAGAAAAAGCAAGGGAAAAGGATAGGGTTATAATTTATCCACAATACCATGATTGATTTGGGGAGCTAGAGAAGATTTTCGAGATTCTGTGTCAATGTTGTGCCAAATAAGGTTCCTTTATTGACCTAATTCTTAAGTCCTGGGACAAACATATTTATGGTTTGTTTGCATATGAGAAGCTAAGGAACCTCTGGCTTCTTCCCTGTAGTTATATCCATTCCTAGATGTCATTCTTACCTGTGTAAGTAATTCTAGCTAAGTAATTAATTCTTACCTGTGTAAGTAATTCTTAATGTATGAATGCTAGCTATTGTAACAAATAGACTTGAAGATCATCTTCTCTGTAGTAGCCATCATTGAAAGACGTTATTGGAAGCCAAATCAATGCTCTTGATAGTTTCTCTTTCCTTTTACAAGTAATTTATCCTCTATGCTCTATGTCTGTAATCCAAAAGTCTATATCCTAATTTGAGACTATGGTCTGAAGCATCTTTCAAAAAGTTCTGTAGGTTGAATCCTAAAGGAATCTAGGACCAAGACTGAAAGAATAAATACTACATCTCTTTGAAGCTAATCTCTCAACCAAGTTATAGAAACAAGCACTTATGATGACACCAAATGGTTACATGTGACTATACATGACATTCGATACAATATTCTTTGTGATTTATGGAAGAAGATGAAAGAATATCCAATGAAGTTTGAAACCTCTTAACCATCTATTATAACTCGCTCTTGCTTAAGGTTGAAGTTCAAGTTTATGATAATAATCTTTACAAAAGGATAAATATTTTATGGGCAAATAAAGGTAGAAAATGAAGCAGAACGAAATTTGGAAGAGTACCATATATATGTGACATGTGATCTGAAGTATCAAAGATCATATGACAATAAATTTGTTGAAGCATATAATCTCAAAATATTGGGAGAATTGTTTACAATAGAAAAACACAAGAAGCATTCACGATAGATTTGAACCTATGACTTCTTTGGTGGCATCTGAATCTTTTATGGCATTATAGTATACTGAATTTTTGTGATGCTCTGACATACAAGTTTTGAAATCTTTGTGGCATTATGCCTATGTGGTAGTTGAGTTCTATGACATATCTCTCTCTTTATATGATTCTTTGTGGCCTGATTCATTGTGCTAAAATGAATGTCAAAAGGTACATAATGATGCAAATTTTAGAGACACCTTTTCAATAACACAGAAGTAGCCCTCACTCAAGTAAAACCCTATTATTTGAAGATACATGAAGAATTCAAAAAAATTCCTTCAATAGAGGCCTCTAGAATTAATGGTAGCATTCTCCTGTATGCTCTAAAAATAGAGATACCCTCAAAGGTACGATGCAGCAACACTCTACCAGCGGTCAACTTAATTTACAACAGAATAACGCAACAGAACTCTACCAACAATCAACTTAGTTTCCAACAGAACACTGATAAATCATAAGAATGAAGTAATACATTGTACAACCTGAATGCTCCATTCCCCTCCAGATTTCTATATGTAGTACGTAACATTCAATCTTGGTTAAAAATATTTAAAAAAAAATTCCGCCAAATGTGCTAGTTTTAAGTAAATAGGTGACTTAGCTAATTTGAAAGTTCTGTCCAAGCATCAGTAAATAGGAGATAATCTAATATTTTAATAGATTTTCACCGCATAAAATATGTCAAAATCCTGTAGCTATATCCCTGGCTTGAGACTGCAATGAAGAGGTCCAAAGTATGACAGCTTCAATAGAACCAAGCCTCAATATAGGGTTGCAGTAGGTCCGAGGGTTTAACTGATTCAAGTCTTAATAAAAGGCTACAACACAGAACTGAGCTCTTATGGTATATCTTTGTCCTCCAATAATGACAAACATTAAATTCTCTTGAGCATGGTAATAGAACTAAATTTGTTTACAATAGTCCACAAGACATCCATCATTTCTAGAAATTCTGCAAGAAGAAAATGAAAGTCATGTGTAACAAAGTATTATCAAAATACTTCAAGAAACCAGAAATTAGCCTGAATATCCTAAAAGTGAAGTTGGAAACATCGTCTCTCCAAGGTTTTTAATGTTGCAATCCTCTGTTCAACATTGATACAAATGTTGAAAACAAGTTAAAAGATGAACCAAATAATAGCATTCAAAGAAAAGACTAGGATGTCACCATTTCTACCTGCTATCCTTGAAAAGAAGGAGAGATTACTTACATGCTTTTGTGTTTGCAAGGTGGAATTGAAGACCATGTTCATCCCAAAATGAGCTCAAAATGTACTTTTGTTTTTGGATTCGTGAAATAGAAGGACAATTTTGTCAAAAAATAGTGAAATGGAGATCCCATAGAGGGCCTCCACCTTTACCACCCATGGATTTTGAAATGAGAAACTCTCATCCATAAATATGAAGTCCAAAGAATGTGAGGCAGCTGACACCCATGCTTGACTACTATGTTAATGTATATAATAGACCCCAGATATGATCATTTGAATCTCATATAAGGTCATAATTATAGAGATAGCCAAGAATAGGAGAGGTATACCTTCAGCCTCTCAAATAGTAGGTTTCTTCCAACTATCTGAAAGGATTAACAGGTGTCCATGGATCAACAATATACTTACTTTTTCTTCCTCAATAGCATTTAGGAGGATTGAAAAATAGTCAAAAGTGCGGTGATTCCATTTGGAATGACTAGACCTTAAACCTGTAATTTCTTCCTCTTTGCCCATATGGAGATGAATTTGTCTGCTCTTCTGGCAAAGAGTTTGAACATGGTGTATCCCAGCATGATAGTATCGTAATTAATTGATTCATAGGTCAGGATGTATGTAGGAGGCAGAGGACTTGAGTGAACTACCATACTAAGGAGGAGAGCATGAGTATTGAAACTGGGTATTGCTTCTCCAGTGAAAACTTGATTACTTACTATAATGGGTTTTACATATTAAAATTGTATTCATACTAAGAGAAGAAAAAATAATAGAGATTAAATTTTCTAGATCCAAACACCCAATTTCCATAAAATCAAGAGAAAATTGGGTTAAAATAGTTTAGCAAATTGATATTTCAAAAACTAATGTCAGGAACAAGAACTGTAAGCTACTTAAACCCTAACAAGAACTTTTGAATTGGATGTTCATGGCATGTTGTCCGCCCTATTTTAGTTAGATTGGAATTACACCTTGCAATTTGATAAGATTTTTTATTTCCTGATGAACAAAAACGAATAGATGAGAAATAAAGGAAGAAAAACTGGACTCAATGCCTAGCTTGGACCTGCAAAATGAGAAATAAAGGCATGTTGAGAGGCCATCTCACATAGACCTATCAGGACAATGCAATTTTATGGCAAACAACAACGCATTGATCATGGGTTCAAATCAAATTGACTGACTCAAAATAGCTGCCCTCTATCCAGATGTGTCGAGGAAGGAGAGGGGATTACACAAGGATTTCCTTTCAAAAAAAAAATCCATTGCTACTGTAACTGTACAGTACCACAATCAACACTTTGCAAAAATTAACCATGTGATAATCTATAATTCTAAACTCAAACACATATGCATGAAATAAAATATGAAGTTGTGTCAGATTACATGAGTGAACGTCAGAGAGTTTGGAAAATTCAAATGGATGACCCTCGCATAAATCTAGAACACCTCAGGACGAAGCCCTAGCATTCTCGCTGTAAGAGGAGGGTCCTGAAGTGAAACGTAGAGTTTTGAAGGGTACACTGTGGGACAAGCTACGTTGTAGAGGCCAGATTGAATTAATCATACCTGTGCCAAACTCAAAGACATGAGTCACCAAGAAGTGCAGCATGCCAATGGAGTTGTCCCTAAAGCAGAATTGAATGGTGATCCTGCACAAGATGCCAACAAGATCTAGAGGATCTGATTTTTATCATTTTAGAACACTGTTAGGGATCTGTAATCAGCAATATTGGCAAAGTACGATCATAGAAACAACATCGTTTCAACCAACTTTGGGATTCTAGGATCTAGCCCTCCTGAATCCGGAGAGGGATCTCTCCAATAAGTGCAAAGATGGATTTGTCTTTGAAGTTTGGGGTTATGATATTAGGCTAGTTATGAAGGCCAAGGGTTTGTTTTGTTTTTGGATGGTTGAGCATGATTATTTTTGAGGGAAAAGTTCTAAGTGCAGAAAGTTTCAAAGGTGAGAAGTTGCAAGCAAATAGAACAACTTTGGCTAAAAGATAGATATAACACTGGTTTTTAGCCCATTGGGCTATGGAGTCATATCTGGGCTTTAATTGAGCAACAACATCAAGAGTGATCCAAGGAAAAAGTCATCTATACCACAATATTATTGAGATTAAAATGATGGAATGGACACAATAAAGTGTTGGAGGGGCGGAAACTGATAATAATTTCACAAGGGATTTATAGTCAGTCCAAATAAGAAAAACCTCTTAAGTAACTGTTTAAAACCAACCAAGGGCAGGGCTAACCATTGAATTCTTGGGCAAGTTTGTACTAAAGCAGCTTAATTGACAAACAATCCAGTAATCCACATAATTACCTTCAGAAAGTATGAAAACACATAAGAGAAACAAAGTGTAACTTAAGATCAGATAAAGTACTTTTAAACCTAGTCTGCTTTCAGTCAATACCAAGGGAAACTTTCAGAATTTTCTTTTGGAGAAAAACTAGGACCAGGGCACACCATATCTTCCATAGTCATCTTTAGTAAGCAAGATAAGGAAAATAACTTTCAAGAACAATTTTTAAATCAAACAGTAGGACGAGGGAACTCCAACATTCCTAACTGCTTAAACTATATTAAATCATTCTTAAATAAAAAAATTGGAGGAAAAAATTGAGATAAAGCTTATCAGTCAGAGAAGGTTACTGATATACAGTAGGTCCTAACTCTATGCGTGCTGTTCTTTATCAGTGAAAAGTGAACAATATGACATACATAGAAGGAAAAACAAGAACAAAGAAAGGGGCACTTCACCAGTGATATAGACCATGATCCCAAGAAAAAACTTGTTATTGATGTCAAACCAGTTACAGTCTTTGAGTCTAATGTTTCAGTTCAACAATCATATTCACTATTCAGCCTAACTAATCTATCACAAGCAGAGCTCCAAGGGCCAATGAACACTATTTACAATCATAAGTTTAAGCTCAAATGTATTTCAAAGTTCTGCAACCAAAAATTGCTCATCTTCTACTGAGGTATTTATAGAAGAATGAGGAGGTGAAATCTCACAAAATATCTCTTAAGACAATAAATACAGATTCAAGACTTCTCGGCCTTTTGAGGGGCTCGATGGAGAAGTTTACAGGTGGATCACTGTATTAATTGTTTTACAATAAATATCAAAACTCGGTGGGAGCTTTATTTGACTTGGAGGCTTTGTGTAATGTTTGGAGTAACTCTATAGATATTTCTGCATTGATTTCCTTGCAGAAGTAACTCCCTGGCTACACTGGAGGTGAATATCTAATTTTCTTCAATAACTTCGGCCTCTGTTTGAATGGTTCGAGGCGAAAGGTGGCTTTTATGGTAGCTGAGGAATTAATTCGCCTCAAATATGGCAGTGGAGGCATTTCTGTTAGTTAAACAGTTATGAATTTCCTTTGACTGTGTTTTAATCTAGGGAATTAGGCTTTTGATAATTATTTTTAGCCGTAATTCCCCAGATTTGTCTTCAATCTTCATTCTGTTGCGCTCTATCTTCAAAACTTATACTCTTTAAAATCACGTTTAAAATGCAGTGTCTTGTCAATGTGCAGAGCCACGCAGGGCCTTTATAGTATTGGTGCCCATGGAATGTTGATAAAACACTGAATCCAACCCTGTGAATGGTTCTCTTTTAAGGACCAAAGGCACGGGAATCGTCATTCCTGACCCCTGGCCTTTCTTCAATATAACAACGAAAACCATTTAAAACCTATATAAAACATAAAAAATTTAAGAAATCATGCGTTTTTTAGGTCTAACTACTTCAGAAGGTGAGAGAGAGCGTGGCCGTTGGATCTGGACACGTGGATAGTCCAGATCTAATCGGGGGATCGCAATCGTCGGGAGGAGGAAAGCGGTGCGATGAAAAATCTCTGATGCGATTGTGCGATCGGGAGGGCAGAAGTGATTAGGCGATGGCCGTTGATCTAAGAATGAGATCAACGGTGGTGAATGAATCGGGGGAGTCACAATTGGAGGTGGCAATATAATGCAGCGATTGAGAAAATGCGATGCGATTAAGCGCAGGCCGTTGATCTTAAATATTAGATCAACGGTGGAGAATGGATCGGGTAATCGGAAATCAGGGGTGGGAACACGACACAATGATTTAAACTTTGCAATGCGATTGAAACCTCTGATGCGATGGAGTGCTGGCCGCTTGATCGGCTTTCGATCAACGGCGGGAATTAGTTCTGAGAAGAACCGGCGGAAAACCCTTTTAATATATGAAAACCCAAAAAAAATGAAATAAAACAAAGGTTTTTTTTTATACTTTGGGGACGAAATAATATTTATAAAGCGGATAGGCACCCGACTGCAGGGCCTTTGGTCTTTATGGAAAGTTTTATGCCTCGGGGCATATATAATACAAAGGGGCCAATCGCAATCGGGCCTGGTCTTTTTAATCTACCCATTGGAAAATTGCAATGTGATTCAGCGCTTGGGACTTCAACATTCAGTCCTGGGCATAAGTCATATGAAACGGAGGCGGGGGGAAATCTTAACATGCAAGACCCAATCACATCGGAACTTTGATGTGGGTCTTTCAATTTAACCTTTTTAGAAACTCCGATTGCAATTGCGCGATCGGTCTTTTTAATCTACCCATATTTATATTAAAACACGTGCCTTTGGTTTTTAGACCAAAACTTTGGGAAAGTGGGTTTTTGGTTTTTACAAAGGGAAAAAGTGGATTGGGAATGAATTTTTAATGGTTTTAAGCGCGGAGGCGGGCCCATAGGATATATATATATATATATATATATATATATATAAATAATATGATCGGAGGATAGGATTTAATCGCAATCGGAATTTCGGAAGACATCAAAACAAACTGGTGCGCTAAGTTCTTGTGACACGATCGGGAAGGTTTATATATAAAAGAGTCGATCGCATCGGGGTTTGAAAAGGAACATAAGACTTGTGCACCATCGAAATTTTCCAATGCAATTAGCGCTATATGGGTTCGACGCTTGGTTTTAACGCATGGGCACATGGGGGGAAATGGTTAGGACTTAGCCCAAAGGGGCTTAATTCCGTAGTAAAAACTTGTATTTTTTATGAATTTTCATGGTTTTCAAAGGAATTGGGGGTTTCAGAATAGTTAAAAAATGAGCTTTTAACTATGGAAAAGTGATTTTCATGAGAGAAGAAGAGAAATCATGAAAAAAAAGGAGTTTTTATGGAGAAAAAGGGGAGAAAATGAAGGTTAGTTTTGAGTGGGAAAATAGGGGAAAATAATGGTTTTTCAGCAGTTTCTTCTCATGATTTCAGCAGAATTTCTAAGTATAAAAAGGGAAAAGCAATGAAGATTTTGGACAGAGGTATGAGGCCTTCAAGAGTCTTCAAGAGCCAACAATTTTTAGTAATGAAATTTGTTCCTTGAAGGCTCAGAAATTCTTAGCCACCTTTTGCTATAACAAATATTATAGGTGGCTAACAAACACGATCTGATTTTTAACATTTTAGATAGTTGTATTATATAGTGTAGCTGAGACATTAAAAGTATCAAATTTTTGTGTGATTATAGACTGCATGATTAATTGTATTATCTAGTTGCTCAAACTCAGTTAAGATTGAAACTTTGGGACTAAAATGAATACAATGTTTTCAGGACCAGAAATTAGCCTTATAAATAATTTAGTTTTTGCCAGAGGTATATTTTTCCCAAGAACAAAAGAGACTGTAAATATGGTTGTAGAGGGTTTGGTTAGTTTTTATGATCAATTCTACTGTATGCATCAGTACCAAGGCCCAAGAGGCAGAGTAGGAGGCTGCCATAGCCCCAATGTCATTGAAATTTCAAGACTAGGCAAGGTCCCGAATTGTTGCGCAACAGAAAAGAATCTCTAAATATTCCATTCTACTCACCATGGACTATCATGGCTAGGAGGAGAAGTACAAGTATAAACCTTATTTCTTGGGGAAAAGTAGGTCCATGTTATTTCTTCTCATTTTCATTTACAAATATAAATGCGCTACTGTCCTGTAGCAAGGCCATTAGAGGTACTTACAAGCCACAATAAGGCCATAACTGTCTCCAACAAGAACACATAAAGAAGAAGGCTTACAGGTGGGAGGAAGAGTGGATTTTAGTAGGGATAGGTGCCCTAACCAGGGCCGAGTTCTTCAAAAAATACAAATCACATTTTAAGGAATTGGAAGATAAGTTTGTGGAGAACAGATGTAGGATTCGGTTTGAGTCTTGTGATAGCATTATGTGCTTGATGGTGTGAGGGTCACCTTTGTCTAAAAGACCAAAAAGGGAGGTTGATACAAAAATAGTTAGAGGGATTGTTTGGAGTGTCGTTAGGCATATTGTAGGAGTGTTCCTTAGCAAGTAGCTCTTGGAATTGAATGTGCAGTAGCATAGGGGGTGTATCCATATGTAAGGGAAACGTTCATATTACTAGTTGGTCCATAAGTGTCGTAGGGATAGTTGAGGAGCAACCTCACCCTAGGGTAGTGTTTTCTTCATTTAAGTGGACAAAAAATAGAAGCAGCATGTGGGAGAAGTTGATACAATGATGAAACAATGGGATAAGGGCTAGAAGAGTGCCCTAACTGGTCTTCTAGAAGCGCATAATTCAAGGGAAAAAGGGTAACAACAAAGAGTTGAATATTTCCTCTTGGATGATGGCTTAAAGGGTGTCCTAGGATATGAATCCAGGGAAATGGAAAAATCCCCATCTATTGCAAAAGGGATTTCCGATCCTGAAGAAAAAAATTATAATAGAAAAATCATGAAAATAAAAGGCTCAAATCTCTCTTCCAGACTGGTGACATGGCACAAGGCCACATGGACCACTATGATTGGTTGACATAACACATTAGAAAGCATGATGTTAGCATCTAAAATATCTAGGACATGTGGCACTCCATGATAAAGACACATGGTGTGTGGATTTGAGTTTTTCAGGTGGTCAAGTGGGCCGAAAATAGGTGAAATGTGGCACCACTCAGAGATTGACATGTGCCAATTGGTAAAAGTGGTAGACAATTGGCATGCTCAAACAACGAGGTGATGCAAGAATGACATGAGGGAGAAAATATCAGAAAAGCCCCAAATCTGGAGAACTAAAGCTCATCACCAACCCGAGATTGACAACTTTACATGATGTAACCTATGAAATCGTAAATGGAGAAATCATAGTAACAATAAAGTAACCTATGTAACAATAAATTCAGATTCATCCTGGGAGTGGTAAATGGAGAAATCATAGTGAACAACAGGAAACATGCAAAGTTGCTTACAATCAAATAGATGAAAAAACACATACAAAAAACCTAGATAATAATCATGAACAAGCTTAATATTGAATTATGAACTGTAAAGGAACTTACAAAATGTGACATTACGAACCTGGTCAAGTGCACAAGCAAAAATATCCCGGACATGACCCTGGTTGACAAGTTGTATTGCTCATGATGCAAGAGGATTTGTACCTGCACTGCCAAGTCAATCAAAATCCATCATTATCTATACAATAAATACAAGTAATTGATGTAGTATTTTTTACTCTAAGATGCATTCTTATGATAATGTTAGAACATATGTTGAAAATGTCAAAACATACCTGAATAAGCTCCTCTTCATTTCAAGAACAATTTATTGGAGTCGCATGAACTAGGAACAAGCCTCCCACGATCTGAAAGAGTAGCAACTAAGTCAACAGTGACTTTTTTGTTGCTACGTTGGATCGAGGGAGGTTTGCTCCAAGATTAAATATCTCCAATAAATTATTCTCTACTAAAAAGGGCCAACCACGTGAAGGTGGAAGCTCTTATGAACCCTCCCCCCCCCTCACATTACTCTCAATTCCCCAATACCCAATCTATATTTCATTTTTTACTTGCATGAGCATTAAAAAAAAATATTCAATAACTAATAAAAAAAAAATTCAACAAAAAGCATGCAAGGAAACATTGAAATTAGTGCTTGACATAAAAATAGTATGATAAATGAGTTTTTTATATAACGCAAAAAACGTTCCAATTATGGTAACGTTTGTCTTATAATAATACAATATTTTACATTATCAAATTTTCTTTTTATTCTTCCTATTTCTAAAGCTCCTACTTACATCATTAATATCATCGTGCTCCGCTCCTGTTTCGTGCCTTTCAACCCGCACTGCTGACCTATTTGCGTAGTCACGATGTCTGGTCTCATCTAGTGACGGAGCATCGCCTACAAAAATAGATAATATTAAATTTTTATTGTTAGTTTTTAAATATCATTGAACTAGTTTGGTAATATTAATAAAAAAAATTGCAATGAGATTATTTACCCAGTGCACCAGTTGTCGCCGTTGGGACTGTTGCCCTATCTTCCTCTCTGGTGGTAAGATCCTCAAGGGAAATATTCTTTGTCATTTAAATAAAAAATGTTATAAGGACAACCATCAAGGTATAATTAGAAAAAATTATAAGTGGAAATTAATTACCGTCACGACCCTCACTGATAGTAGCATTGTCGACCTGGTCCCCACTATAATGATCAAGTTTCACGTGAGGAACATCTACATTTGGCTCTACAACTAGGTTATTTGCCTCGTCGGTAGTGCTGCTCCCCTAATTTAATCAAAGTTATTAGACATTAAATTTATGGATGAAAACAAACATATTGAAAGGTTAACGTTTTACCTTATCAGGCATTCTGGATCTTGGGACCTACCCCAAGCTTCTGTGACGTTCAAATACGGATTGATAGCTGAAATGGAAAGCGATATTTTATCTTCCTTTGTAGTTTCTGTTCCGAAGTCATCACCCTACATTACATATGATTGTGTATTTTTAATGTTATCTGATAGGATTACAAAAACGTTGGAAGGCGATACAATTAATTATAAAATGTTTAGCTACTTACAATTCTAGTGGCTAATTTCAAGTAGCTGCCCTGGCCTAGCTCGTGATGGCCCTTTTTTTCAATCCTAGCTTTGGTTTCCTTCGAGGTGTCAGACAACCTATCATCAAAATATTGAAGTCAGATATGACGTAGCACACTTTTATTTTAGACATAGAGAAAATTAAAGCTATTGAATTAAAGTTGTAATTTACCTTGCAGGTCCAGTTGGTATTTTTCCTTCTTTCTTTGCCTTTTTCTCTTTTCCGTCATGGATGAGTGCTCTCCACTCACTCTCTAGAACTGTGAGAGGACGCTCGTATCTGGGGTTAAATTGCAATTGCGTCCTATAGGTGTCCCTGGTATATTTCAAATATTTTCCAGCTACCCGAGCCACCGATGTTCTGTCAAATGTGCCCACCCTAAAAAGGGCTTCTAGATAATCTAGAAGTTCTTTTTTGAGGTTGGAATTCTAGGAATTCCACCTTGTGCGTATGGTTGGGCCAAAAATTACCAATGCATGGCTCTTCAAAAACCTCTAGAACTCATTGTTTCCTACACAGGAAAAAAAGATATTATCATTAATTTAAAAATAAAAATCATGATAAAATATGTTTTAGATAGATTACATGAAATAGTTAAAATATTAAAACTTACCTTGGAGTTGTACGTGCTTTATAGGGACACCTTCATCGTTCACCAACAATGTGCCATTAATGGTCCTCATGGAGCTGACACATGTAGCTCCAGGAAATGCAATAATGAAGTTGGCCATATCAGCCTCATCACTGCCAACACGTTCAACGGTTGGCTGGGTGTCTACTTGGGCAGGGTGTGTTTCTTGGCTGGCACCTAAAGGAGTAGAAGGTGTACAAGAGGGTTGCTGGGCAATATCTTGCCCTTGTGTCCCACTACCACCAACATCGGGTTCAGCAAGTGTTAGATAACGCTACATACAAAAGAACTTTTTGTTAGTTTAGTCAATGTAAAAATTAAAAATCAAACTATCACAATTCATCTTTTGCAGAACAAAAAAAATATCCTTTTGATTTTTTATTATTACCTGATATGTTTCTAGTTGGGTCATAAGTTGTTTTATCCTCTCTTCTGTTTCAGGTGTTTGAGGCATGTCTATCAAAGTATCAAATTTTGACCTTGCTTTTCATGCCTTTTTCGCAGCAAGAGCAATGGAGATAGGGATGAAGAAAGATCTTTCTTATAGAGGGAATCATCAAGCATACCATGGCCAGGTGTTTGCATATTTGAACAAAATTAATATTATTTCAATTATGTAAATAACTAAAATACCTAAAGATAGAGCAATGATGGCACTTTACATGTTCTTCCACTGGCCCCTTTCCGCGATCATCCTGTCTCGAGGTTGTTCCTGTACTGCCCTGATTAGTCTGCCACATTGCAATAAAATTATAAATGTAAAAACTTGAAAACAATATCTAACTTGAAAACACAAAATGAAAACTGAAATAATTTCTAATAAGACACCGAAAGACAGAGTTAGAGTTTCAAATATGCCTTGCATTGAATTCAGTCCTGGAAACATGTCATTGCACATTAAGGCACCCAAACAAGAGACAAGTTGACAATGAGACTAAACTGGGTTATTTGTAGTGAAATTTTAAAATCTCAAAAGGTATATTAATTATTGAAACAAATCATCTTCATAATTAACCTCTTGAAAGATGAAATCAAGAGTCATATTACCATATTAAATATGGATTCATGTTAGTGGAATATGATCCAAGTTTGGAGTTACACCTTTATATGACATGATATCAAATCTTTGGTGGTTCTAGTAACTACATTATTCTTGCTAAGACCTACCTCTCTTCTTGTTTAACATTATTTTCCCATTGGACCTATCTTAATACATTTTTTTTTCTCCTGTGTTGTAACTCCATGTGGAGATAATTATTTGGTATCTATTAATTACCTTTGCTCAGGGCTTCTTTAGTGTGCAATGATGCCTAAGGTTCACACAACATTTGAGCTTCAAGAAATAAATGAGATAGAGGTTTGAGCTTGATGTAGTAAAGAATCCTCTTGGAACACCTAGTGGATGTCAACCTCTATATAAATTTTGATACATTAGAGCCACAACATAAAACACATGCAGATTGGGAAGGACGAAAAACCAAGACCTTATATGAAGAAAAATCTGTATATGACCCTATATTAAAGACTGAATACTCGACTGACTACTGTTTGGTAGGGAACTCATACTTGAGAAAGAAAAAATATCCAGTTTAGGAGTTGTATCAGCTGATCTGGATGACTGTGGTGACAATTATATGTATGAAGTCTCTAAAAAAAAGGAAGAGTACGTTCCACTTAAGTATTTGATGATAAAAATTAAATATGAGAATATAATTCGAACTTTGAAGAAAAAAGTGAAACGAATTGTGATTCTGGACCGCCACCTGAAGTCCTAGAATTCTTTGTTGAGGGCTAGAAATGAAGACTTGGTAAAGGAGACATAATATTTAAAATAAAATGTTAAATGTTAGAGGATGCATGTAGCATATATGAAAACTAAACATAGGAGGGACAAGAGGCAATTGAAGAAGATTGAAGGCACAAGATCAGAAATCAACATCCTAATGAAAAAGTGATGGAGTTAGGGCTTCAAAATTTTGGTTTTTTATGGAGTCATTTGGCACACCCCTATTTGTGTGAGAACACACAGTGAAGTCGGGTTTGGGGGATGTAAATATTATAAAATGTCTCATTTTTTTTTTTTTTATTTAATACCCTCAGCACTCCCCTATTTTACCAATTTTGAAGGATATGCCTAGTATTTCCATGCTCTTTTGATGTAATCTGGAGGATTTGAGTACAAGTTGCTTATTGTTCAAAATGTGGTAGGTAGATATTTAATTTCGATCAAAATGCCTCATTTATTATATTTTTATAGTTTAAAACTTTTACAAGTCACTTACCTAAGTAGGTGTAGCTCTTGTACTCATTTTGGTGTTCCTTAACTAGTCATGGGATTGATGCACATGTTACGAGATTCTTGCACCAGTTACAGAGTTTGTGCACCATAGTCAAGGCACAAGACTATTGGGTATTGGAGATATATAAAGGGGATGGTGGCTAACTAGATGATTTAATATTTGTGAATATATCTATGAAATGATATTGAAGGAATGTGTGCACCTACCCCACCCCTATAGTCAACATAGTAGCCTGAGGAGGAAGTAACTTTTTTCCAAAGAATACCTCACACAATGGACCAAATATTTTTAGTTAGATAATGGTTGTACTAGATTGACCACTGGAGGGACGTTGTTTCCTGTTTTTCTATATATGTGATTGGCTTCTTTTTGGCGAGATTTGTAATGTAATCAAATTTTATAACATGAGTTAAAGCTTAGAGATAGGTTAGTGATGTTATGGTATGGTTGAATTGTTAGTTTGAAGTCTTGTATCACTTTTTCTCAGTTGGGTATGAATCACTAAGCTCATCATGTATTGACATACTGAACTTCATTAATACATAAGCTAAATGCTAGGTTCTTCTTTATTATTGTCATTTTTTATGTGATGATCTATTGTGTTCTGTAATCTAATATCACTTTAAGAGGGTGCAAGATGGTTGGTCAAGGCCCAACAAACCAAGCTTGACATGCCTCCATTAGAATAGTATCATGTGATTTTTTAATCCCATATCTAGTGTGATTTTATTATGGTGTGTTTTATCTACATGCAATCTAGTTTAGTTGTCTTTACGCTCTGTATTTTTCTATATATTTCCTTTATACCTTGGTTTCATGTTATTCAACGTTAAGATATAAAAGGAGAATCACCATAAGTGAATGAAATAGTTTAGTTTCTTTCATATAAACTAGGTTTCACAAATCAAATCTCTAGCACAGTTATATTTTGTATATGGTTAGTGGTAAATATAGGTTTAATGTCAGTTTGTTTTCTGGGTATTTCTAATTTTCAAAGTTAAAATAGTTGGCTAATCAAATATAAACCCATTTTTTTTAGGCATATACTGAGATCATATGATAGGATATGTGATCCAATCATGCATGAGAGTGAGTCAAGGCCTATTGCAGGAGTGGAGCCAGAACCAACTGCCCACCTTAGATTACCATAAAACCAGTGTTTTGTCGATAGAAGGATATTCCAAAAATATGAGACATGTGAGGAATCCAAAGCAGCATTACACAACCACATAATAAATTCTCTATTTTGCATATTTTTAACACAAATTACTTGTTTCCAAAGTCCTTTGATGGATACTGCTCGCTAGAAAGTTTTTAAGAGGAGAGCCATATTAAAAGTCACGGTGTCCTTATTCCCCCAACCACCAAGGGAAGTAGGAGGATTAATCAAATACATGCTAACCAAATGGATTTTCCTTTATATACTTGTGCCAGCCCAAAAAAATTTAGAAATAATGGTTTGTAATCTGTTGATAACACCCTTGAGTAACTTGAAGATGCACATCGAGTAGATGGGGATGCTATGAAGGATGGATTTTATCAAAACAAGTCTACCCCTAAGAGATATCGACTTTTTTATCTAGTGTTTGAGCCCCTTCTCAATTTTATAAATGAGCCAACCCTAATCACAGATTTTGTAACCATTTGGTTTCAATATAAAGCCCAGGTATTGAAACCCTCCATCCATATTAAAAAGAAATTGCAAATTTTTATAATATTCGGGACATTACAGCTAAAGGATTGGTGTATGCTTACCATTTTGGTGGTCAAACCAACGGGTCCCCTACTAAACCCCCAAACTTGTTAAACCCTCGAACCAACGAATAAATGACTGGTTGAACAAACAGTCGAACTCTCAGCACCGTTGTAGAGATAATGAAATCGATTAGGTGAGAATCAAACTCTCAGCGCCGTTGCAGAGATAATGAAATCGATTCTATAAGAATTTTTGTAAAAAGGGTGCGTGGGTAATGAAATGGATTGGTTTGGTGTGATTTTGTAAAAAGGGCGCATGGGTAATAAAATGGATTGGTTTGGTGTGACATCCACTATATATATGGTACATTCCTTCTATATTAGTATATAAGGATAAGTATTTTCATACAATTCCTCTTGTTTTTTTGACCATATGTGTTTTATCGATATGATTTACAATTGATCCCTCTAGGTTGAGACGTTAACCCCTTCTTTACTACACATTGTAACTTGCACATGTAATTCTACCTTTCATGCACACCCTGAAATTGTGACATCCCCTCGCTTGAGGTTTTTATGTAACTAATTGTATATATGTGTTTTACTTTTTATAATGTTTAAAGTTTGAAAGACATATGGAGAATTTAATTATTAGTACTTATAGTAAGGCCATTATTTATTGGTTTGAAATAATAAACAACATGCAACAAACCCACATAATTAGTAAATTATTTAAAGACAATAATTCCTACCTATTAAAATATAAAGTTATAACATATCAACTCATACTCAAACATAACATCTATATCAATATTCTTCTTCTTTATCTTCTTGATCTTCATCCAACTGATCGACATCTATACCAACATTTGATTCAGAAACGGTGTTGAAATGATCGACCATGTCATCATCATCATCATTTATGTCATTTTCAATAATATCCTCATCGACATCATCATCAATAATTGTTGCCTCATCTCCTATGCCTGATTCATCTTCTAATATATCTTCTTCATCTGTCAATGCATCTTCGTACTCATCTTCCACTGCATCATCTTCTTCTTGATCAATATCATCTTCTTCCTCTACAGTATACTATACTGGCCTTCCTCTTGGATCATATCTAATAGCAAATGACCATTCGTTATCACTTGGAACCTCTGAGTAAAATACTTGTTTGCATTGGCTTGGAAAAACATAGCGATATTTTCCTGCTTCAAACTATGATGTTTTAACCATTGGAAATCCATTGTCATGTTGAATAAGTGTTCTATCATCATCACATACATTCATTCGTAGCCTATACCATTTGATGTCAAACAAAAATATTTTGAAGGAATTAAAGTCACACTCAACTATATCATCTAAAAACCCATAATATCTATTTTCAGATTCTCGAGGATGTCTGTCACTCCTGGAAGAAACATTAGTGACCTGGAATACTACAGCTATCCCACTATCAGAATTTTTCCTGTTATCATCCAACTATTTAACGCGAAATTCACAACCATTGCACCACATAGCCTAGTGGTGTTTCAACTGCAATATGCCAAACATGAAAAATATGCATTCTCAATTAATAATTAATCATATAATCTACACAGCATGAAAATTATCTGAAAAATCAAACTTGTTGTCACATTATAATTATAGTATAAAATAAGTAATTAATAAAATAGGTGAATTAATTTCTTACCTTTCTATCTTTCAAACCATATGCTAAATCGATTTCCCTGTCCATAATGTTTCCATCTCCACTATGATACACTTCTCTAATCAATTCAGACAGTAGTTGCCATGATAACCTACTGTTGTCATGTGCTTTACATGTTTCAATCCATTCACTCATCCACTCAAGATTGTTTGCAATGTATAAAAGTAGTGCCTCATAATCTTGAGCACCTGAATAAAAAAACAATAATTCACCAATATTAATAAATATTACTTAGAACCATGGTAAATTATATTAATTAATAAACTATGAAAGAATAATTCCTAAACGAATATAATGATCATATACATGATGTAGAAAAGAGAAACATTATATGTATTATACATAATAAATCTTTTACCTCTCACTTTCTTCATTCTACCTTTTCCCAATAGGTGCTCCACTTCAAATTTTTTGATGGAGTTCACATCCCAAATGCAATCCACCGCCTTCATAGCTGGAACAGCTAATATAGGAAGATAATGAATAATATACACCATGGATTGATATACCACATATCCCTCCACCATAGAACCCTCAGGTCGTGCTCTTTGTCTAACCAAACCCTTCAAGGATTTCAGGTGCCTCTCGACCATCCACATTGACCTAGTGTGTACTGGTCCACACATTTCAATCTCCTCAACTTGGTGTATCAAGTAGTGCTCTTGTGCATTGAAAAATGTTGGAGGTAGATACTTTTGCATTTCACACATTAGCCGAGGAATTTCTCTATTCCAATACTTTATTTCATCTTGATGGATTTATTTCAATGAAAATCATCCCCAAATCATTACGCAAGGTTAATTCAATGAAACATAATATATATTTCATTACAAGTAAATTAATACATCATTTCATTAAGTACGAAAAGAAACTGTAGCAATTAGATTTTGCGTATAAATCAAAACTACTTACCTCATGTATTTACTAAGACCATATATAACTTGTTTGACATTGTTGTCGAAGTCATTTGGGAGAGATACAGGTAGAACATACTATAACAATAAAAAATGAATCGTTATTGGTTTCCAATTAAATAGAAAAAAAGGAAAATTTAAAATATGTATTCAAGCAATAACATACAAAAATGTATACCAAAAAAATTACCTTAACAGAGCTATGCCAATCATGTGTTTTCACCCCACTGAAGTCACCTTTCTTCGTTAAGATATTATTTATGTTTGAAGAAAAACCTGTTGGAAATTTAATTCTTCTAACGAACTCTTTTACATCACTGCTTTGTTGTTCTATTAATAACTATGGAATATTATTATAATTTCGACCTCCATTGTTATTTGATCTGTCGATCACACTTTTCATTGCATGATTCAATTTCTCAATGTCAGCATAAATTTTGTCAATTTTATCTCTATCATGTGCACCATCTATGGTTCGCCATAATGTTTCTGTCACATTCTTCCCGACATGCATTGTATCAAACAAATGATCTATTTTTAGGTCCTCATAGTAGGGAAACCTCGCAAATTGAGAAGGATAACATTTAATTCTAGGTGGAAGTACAATATTAGTGCCTTCACTGCGATGATGACCTTGATATCAAAGAATAAAATAAATTAGAACAATATTAATTATAAAATACAATAAAATAAATTCATTAGTTAAAATAGAAATTCCAAAAATTACATAAACAAATAATATATATATATATATATATATATATATATATATACACAAATTATGTACCAGCTGCTTGACGATTATTAATTCTGTTATATTCCAACTTCCACAACTGAGGTGTCATTCTTCGTGGTTTTAATCCAGTTTCTTCTTTATCATTGAAAAGATGATTTTCAGTAGTATGATACTTATGGTTCCTAGAGAGGAAGTGCCTAAACTCATCAAACACCATCTTTCTTAAGTTTGGCGAATGACGATACTTCATCTTAGGGCCACAAACTAGAAATGCAAATCTACCCTTTGTTTGAAGACCTGCAATAGATGGATCAATAAGAATTATACTATGAGATCATTTTTAAAACATGCAATATGGTATATATAATTTAGATAATTATGTATTATATTAAAGTGAAATGAAATATTACATACCACAAACATGTGTTAGTCCTGGGGCATCATGAATTGTCCATACAAGTATTCCACGACATTGAAATCTCTTTTGCTTGATTGGTTTAGTGATGTCATACATAGTGATGCCATGCCATAATTGTATTAGCTCATCGATAAGAGGCTCAATATATACATTCATATCTTTGACCTAGTACTTACCTAATTGTTCAAAATTATGGTACATAATAATTACTACCATGATACATGTATATATAAGTAAGTAAATAAATAAAATATATATTTATGCAAACAACGAGAGAAATGAAAATGTTACATTCAAAAAAATAATGTATCAAATACCTGGAATAATCATAGTCAACATTATGTGCTTCCTCTTTATTGACATCTAAGGAGGAATATTATTGTTGATAACGAAAATAGGCCACACTGAGTAAGTAGATCTAAGCTCACCATCAGCTACCAATGAAAGCCTGACATTACGAGGTTCATTTTTAAAATCTACATATTTTTCCTCGATTTCTCTAAATGCAGAACCATCTGCATGCATTTTAAGAACACCATCAACACTTCTATTCTTTTAATGGTAATCCATAAACTTTGCTATGCTGTTACACCTAAACATTCGTTGCAAACATGGAATTATGGGAATATGACAAAGAACCTTTTGAGACACCTTTTTGGTTAGTTGATCTATTCGATATCTACTGGTACCACATTTCGGACATTCTGTTTTCAATGCATGTTCTCCATAATATATAATATGATCTTTAGGACATGCATATATACTGTTATATTCCATTCCAAAGTGTTTCATAATAGCACGTAGATCTCGATATGTTTGATTTAAAGTATTTGGCAATGGTAACAAATATTCACCCAAAAATCTATAGCATAAAAAAAAACTAGTTAATGTAAAGATTATTAATCACACACACACACACACACACACACATATATATATATATAAGTATTGAATTATTATTTTACAGATTTATTACAACTAAAAAAAGGGAAAATAATCAACATTTACATATATGTGATCATATATACATATTGCATACCTTAGGAGTTGTGTCATACATCTGTTTGACAAATTATTCATAACCTTTAAGTTCACCAACAACAATGTCGCAGAGAGAAGAGTTGCATTTGAGTGTTCAAAAACTCGTTCACTTGACCTTTTAATCAGAGGTACATCATAAATACCGTCACTGCTATCTCCACCATCGTCATCTGACTCACCATACAAGTCTTGGAGCATTTGATTTGTCCCATCATTAATGTGAACTATCTCATTACTGTCATTATGATCTACGTCCATGGGATCATTAAAATTACCTTCATCATTCGCTTCATGTTCTTCACCTTGTACAACATCATTTCCAATACTAATATTTGCTGCAATATTCTCTTGTACTGGTGCAACATCATCTAATCTACTACTATTTAGCTATGGAAGCTAGTTGATCATCTGCAAAAATTTGGGGGGCGACTGTGCCTTTATGAAAATTACAAACATTAATCATTAAACATTAGTGTGCATATAAAAAATATTAAAATAATATAAAATTTTACGACATAATAAAAATGAAGATAGATAATTAATTACCATGGGACGATAGTCATTTGATCCACCATCAATGTGCCCATGTTTCCTATAATGCATTGTTTCTATTGCTATTAAAACTCTAACATTATTTCTCAAACAACATTTTTTGCAAGGGCAATAAACTCTACCATCACCCCTTTCACCCTTTTGAATTTTTTTTCCACCTCTAATGTTTTCTTCCATTGATGCAAATTATCCTATAAAGAAAATAATAATTATATTTAGCAATTATCTCTCTCGATGGTGTAGAAAACCCAAGACGTGTTGAACTCAATGGGAGCTCAATAAGAAAAAAGAAAATAAAAGTGGGATTTTACAAATTGTGAGATTTTTACAAAATGTGGGCTTTTTACAAAATTGTGGGCTTTTTACAAATTGTGGGATTTTTACAAATTGTGGGCTTTTTACAAATTGTGGGCTTTTTACAAATTGTTTATATTTTTAATAAAATTGTGGGCTTTTTACTTCCAATAAAAAAGTGTATATCAATTTTATATTTTATTTTACTCCCTTGTGATAGCCCATTTTATAATAAATTGAATGAATATTATAATTCCAGTTTAACATAAGGCTGACAATTTCAATACTCCCTTTGGAAGCCCTTTCTCTTTTTACTGGTTATAACACCAACCAACCTAGAATTTCAATTCTTGATGTGGAGCTTACATATATGGTTCAAACCATAACATAACTCATTTACACCTATAACTACCCTTTTATTAAAGCCAAATAGATCCCATATCCAAGGTTATTAATTTACACTCGCATGAGCTTACCACTGTATATCAAAAAAAATTACATGGAACCTCCGCGGCATTAATTTAAATGCCATTGCCAACATAAATTAATATCCGGTCCACACTTCAATTATGGGACAATTCACGATCAAAATTTTGAATCATAACTCAATGGTTGCCTTTGGTTCTCGCACCATAACCAACCAAGTTTGAATCAAAAGTTTGAATCAAAAGTTTGAATCATAAAGAACCGTCGCAAGAGTGACACTTTGCCACCAACCGTCGGAAGAGCGACATATCGCCTAACCGTCGCAAGAGCGACACTTTGCCACCAACCGTCGGAAGAGCGACATATCGCCTAACCATCGCAAGAGCGACACATCGCCACCAACCATCTAAAGAGCGACACTTTGCCACCAAATGTCACAATAGCGACGCATTCTTCTAAACGACGCAATATCAATAGTTTCCTCCAAACGTCGCAATAGTGACACATTCTCTGTAACGTTGCAATAACGACATACTTCAGAAATCCATCGCAAGAGAGATGCTATTTTGCAAACGTCACAAGACCAACGCTTGCCTGTAAGTGTTGGTATTGCGACACTTTCCTCTAAACGTTAGTATAGTGACGGTTTCGGGCGGGATTTGAAAAATTTGAAAAAATTTGGGGAAATTTCAGACATTTGGTCAAAAGTGTTGGAACCAAGTGTCGAAATTTCCGCCAAATGTACTAGTGTATGGTTCTTCTGATGTTTGTTATTTATACAACCTACCTATCATTTGTTTTCATGTGGTACTCTGAGGTACAATATTTGCTCACATAGATATCAGTGGTCATTGTTGGTCGAAAGGGATAGGATATAAATTATAATAGACAATAGTAAGTGGAAAAAATATGATTCCATCCTCTGTAATTTTCCTCTGTGGAAGTCCACAACCAACTCCCAACACTGCTACTGAAACCTCTAACAACGAAACTGCTACTGAAACCTCAATGTTAGACTATGCATTGATCAACCATAATGGGAATATTTTTGATGGGATATGGTTCATTCTGCTAAGGGGTTCAATAATTCTCTTGGACCTCTCCCTTTTAAAGAAGATACATCATACATCTATCATGTCCTTGGTTGCATCACATTTATTTGTATTTGATTTACATCTTAATTGTCTTATATGGTATTCAAAAGCCTTTAGGGAATTTTCCTGTAATTATTCTCATTTCCTTTTGTAGAGTCCATATTTGCAACATGTTTATGAGCCTTGCAATCTTCTCAATGCTTTGCCTCTTACTAGATTGCAGTCCTTTAAGTGTTGGCATATTTTATAATTCTTGAGATATATTAGTTTCTTAGCATTGAAATTAGTGGGTTGCCTTTAACTATTATGCACATTATGTATCCAAAATTGTTTACCTAATGAAAGTAGATATCTTTGGACATTCAATTGCCATAGAAATACTGTAAGCTAATTATAGACCACAATAAAGACAATTTATTATTAGTATCATCTTTCCCCTTTGTTTGTTCATTAGCATTATCTTTTATACCAACAACCACAAAAGGCATTAGAAACAAAACATAAACTTATCAACATCAGATTGTTGGTTGTGACACCATATCTAAACTTGAATTTTTTTTTTTTGAAGTTTCTTCCACGTGTCTTGTTCTAAAAAATCTAGTGTCGATAGTATTACAACCACTAGGATCAGTATCAGACACTCGATGTGAGGTCACAATAGGCACATTATAAAAGCTTAAAGTAATATTTATTTCATCCAAGGGAATCTTGGATTCCATGATATATGGCATGTGATGGATACAAATTTTGGAAAATAAAATTTAAAAAATAGTCTTTCTTGGCACTCATGATGATATATGATAAGCTTAGAACCCCATTCGCTTTAAGGTTTCCTTTTTCTATATGGACACCCTCATTTGCAAGGTGGTTCACCTTCTTGTTTTTTTTCCCATGGATAGGAAATAATTTGGAGTGAATGCTTCCGAGCATATGATATATAATTTTTACAATAGCTTGGAGTTTGATGTCAGATAAAGGAGAGCCATTGATGAGGTGGCATAAAATAATGGCAGGGTCACCATTGATAATTTGATATTCAATGTTTCTTTTCACAGACAAAAGGACACCTTGCAGAAGCGTAAACAATTCTGCTTGGTTGTTTGTAGTGATTCCTAGACCCCATGGCTTGGTAAGCAGATTCTACATTTAAAAATTTAACCAAGACTTTTCATCTTTGGCGTTACTTGGTCCATTCTTTGCCACAATTGCACATAAAGTTGCTACAAATTGCAGTGGATTTTAGGCTTGAGTTTATCTCACTGAAACCCTGATATATGATGCATTTTAATAGTGACCTTACTAGCTAGAATTTTCAATTTACAATGGAAGTGGCAGTGAAAATTGTTAACTGTGATATTTAACAGTGAAGTTTGGACAGTCATAATCCTTATGACAGTGAGCTTGCATGACTGTGATCTATATATCTGTAAGGCATGAATGTGTTCATATAACCTTAACCTATATATGCCAATGGAATTGATATGGAAGTACATATATATGGTAGAGTCGTCTATGGATGATAATGACAGTGACCTGTGAACTAGCAACAATCTTGTATAATAAAGTCTGATGCATATGGCAGTGATTTATATGTCAGTGACACTTTATGGCTCATACCCCTATAATAGTAACTTAATTGATAGTGTTGTAATATAACAAGGAACGTGGCAAAGTAATATAATGGTAGACATCAAATGGACCTTATTATGGACAAGTAATATAAGGTAGACATCAAATGGGAAACCACAATTGCACATCTAGTCCATAACAAGTGATTGAAAATGGGGTACCTCAATACACTATGAGCCATCGTTAGGATGAAGAGGAGGCCCTGAGCGTCATGCTAGGTTAGGTCATATATGGCCAAATGAACCATGATATCTAATGGGATGTGTGTGGTCATGATGTAGAAACCATACATTATAGTTTTATCTTGTGGCAAAGCGTTGATTGTTGTTTGTTCTTTTTTACTTCCTTCAATGTTTCCTTTTTCCTTTTTCTCATTAAGAAAATCCATCCACAGTTTTCTGATTCTTTCATATGGGGCTATTATACTACTGCGTTGTTCTCTCCTATAAAAAAGAGAATTCCAAGGTTTTAGCTTCCTCTTTTCACTTGGTTGGATCTTAATTTTTTCTTATAAATACATTCCGACTCTTATGTCTTTGTTACTTCCTTTGATGTTATTCAACTCCATTTTGTGTTATTTTCCTTTTCACAACTTTCACCTTTTCTTCTTTTCAGATTAAAGTCTTCATCTTCATTTTTATCTCATTCTATCTGAATTCCACATTTATTTTGAATCTAAGAAAACCTTATATTCAATATTTGAAGTTTGAAATCAGAATATACGTCATACTGCCTTAGAAGTCTCAAAAGTAGATTTACTATTTTTTGACAAAAAAAAACAATGTCTATTACAGTATTACTATCCTATTACAACTTTTAGACAGTCTTCCAAGGTCTTCTTAGCAAAAGCCTGTTATTTACATATTCAAAAAATATCTTCATATATGCAACTTCAAACTATAACAGATTATTTTGTTATAGCTTCTGGATTAATAAAGTGGTCTTTTTGAGGATGAGTTTTGGTCTCTTTTCTGAACTCTTGCTCAGTTGAGGTCCTGCCCTCTGGTACTGATATAGCTCCCTTAAATCTTTGGTCATCTCTTGTACTGAATTCTCTATATATCTGTAATTTTTTTTTCCTTCAAAATTACTTTTAACTTCACATCTTTGTTTATTTATTCTGTTTTTGTTCTTAGCCCAATCCATCAATATCCCAGAGTCTCCAAATGCCTGCAGTTGCTTCAAATTTTTTCCACCGTTGTTTTCGAAAGGATACACAATGCATAAAGCTAAACTTGATTTTTGGTACATTTTTGAGCAACATATTTCCGAAGCACATAATGAGGACTCAAAAAAGATAGAAGAGCCCCTGCTCCAACATATAGCTGGGACTTGACAAACCCCTGTGAAGAGGATGCAGATAAATCTGATTTTATGGGTTACTCGAGCTGCAGTCATATAAAGACATTGACATGTCACATTGTTTCTTGCAAGCTAAATCCCTAGATAACATAATAGGGAAGTTCCCTGAAAGCTCCCTCTGATTTATCCATAATCAACAAGAAAAAAAACTCCACCAGATTTGGTTGTTTGCATTAGTTTCTTCCATTTGAAATTTTCAGTGCTTCATTCTAGACAGATCTTGAAAATGTGCATGTCGCAGGTAAATTATTCATAGGTTCCTCATCACATTTGCAGAACATGCATCTATCTGTTCCATGCTAATTCATCTTTTGTTCATTGTCCGATGTTAAGATTTTATTGGCCAAAGATAATGAAATAAAAATTATGGTTTTCAGAGGTCTCACCATCTTCCATGCTACCATTCATTGCCATTCTCTTTCTTCTCTTGAGATCCTTCCATATTTTATTTGTTGAGTAACCAAGCTTATCTATGTATTCCCGAGAGCCCTTATTCTTCGACCATTTGATTGAAACCTTCTGGTCTGGTAGATTAATGGCACTGTGTTTTAGAAAGATAAAATAATGAGTTCATTCCTTTTCTTTCTCACCTTGAAGATTAAAATTCAAGTTCAGTAACATCATTTTTAGGTCAGGGATTTTCCCTCTGTAGCTAAAGTCTCTCATAAAGTAGGATTGTTTGTGGAAAGTTACATTAGTTTGTTATTGTTAACCTATTGTATTTGTTATTATATGACCTTGGTAAATGACAATAAGTTTGTGAGAACAAAGCATAAAGTGTATCTTACATTATGATTGTGGATTTTGTAGCAACAGGTAGTACAAAGGCAATTTATGGAAAGAGTTATACTGTATTGATATAGTCTTTAGCTGTATTTATATATTGTTGTTGTTGTTTTTTTTATTTTTATTTTTATTTTTTCAGAACTGAGAAAACGCAAGCAAGAAAAATTGCATGAAGGACATGTGGCTTTGGAATCAAGGAAAAAGAAGAAAATAAAGAAGAGACCCGCATCAGTGGATGATAATGTGGAAGAGGAAATTAAGGAGGATCTGCCTTTAAGAGGGATGAAAATTACGTAAATGTTGGTTGCAAACCTGTAGAATGTTTTTGATTTTGATATTTGATTGATTATCTAAATTCCTCATGAGTCTTGCATAAGAGCTGCCTTGTACAAAATTTTAGTCGGTGGAAGTTTTAGAGCAACAGGTAGTACAAATGAAATTTATGGAAAGAGTTCTACTGTACTGACATGGTCTTTAGCTATATTTATATATTGTTGTTGTTGTTTTTTTTAGAATTGAGAAAATGCAAGCAAGAAAAATTTCATGAAGGGCATGTGGCATAAGAATCAAGGAAAAAGAAGAAAATAAAGAAGAGACCTGCATTAGTGGATAGTAATGTGGAAGAGGAAAATAAGAAGGATGTGCCTTTAAGAGGGATGAAAAGTACATAAAGGTTGGTTGCAAACTTGTAGAATGTTTTTTTGTTTTGATATTTGATTGATTGTCTAAATTGTAAATTGTTCATGAGTCTTGCAGGAGAGATGCCTTGTACAAAATTTTAGTCAGTGGAAGTTTTAGAGAAAGTGTGAAGATAACATAATTTCCAAGTCACAAGCCAATTCTAGCTCCAGGAATTTAACATAAAAGTATTTTAATCTCTATTTTTCATCTTGAAATTTTCCTTGGAAGCAATATGTTCTTTGCTAGCTGTTACATACACACATGATGTTTGTCCAATCCCTAGGATTGATTTTATAGGGCAGACTGAGATAAGTTACAATATATTCGTCACGAAACTATTACAAATTTTGGACAAGAAAATAGAAAAAATTGTCTTTCTTGGCACTTAAGCAACCAAAGGCATACATGCGCAGTTTATATTGTTCGACTGCACCATTGTTCTGCAGTCTACACAGTTGCTCCAAGCTCTAAAAATCCATTTACGATGCTATATTGTAGTCCCTTGAGAAGGCTCACCTTTCCCCTTCTTGAATATCAATAAATTGTTTATAATAGAAGCATTAAACCTGATTTTTGAAGTCTTTTTGGTCTGATTTATTAAAAGAATTGTGGCTTCAGAATTTTTTGTTTTAGATATTAGTCTGCAAAGGAATTGAGAGAGAATATTTTTTATGTGTGTGAATGACTAAGAGAAGTCCCTTATGAGAAGCTAATATTTTTGTTTTAGGCAGTTTTTGGTACAATCTTAGATGCATTTTCTCATTCTCTTGATTGTGATAGAAAATATCGAAGAACTAGAATTTAGGTATAAAGGTTTATGCCTCTAACTTCTTATTGTGAATAAATACATCTCATATTATCTAAAGGATTAGATTTGATATATGCCAAGTATTCATGAATCATTTCCACATCAAATATTTTGAAGGTCTTGGTTCTTTTGTCATAGAACCTAATCAATTCTCCCAAGGAATTTCTACAGGCATAGTGGGACTAGAGTTTTTTTTTTTTTTTTTGAACTAAAAAAAGGAAAATCATTGTTGAATACCAATTATATCCATAGGTTTCAAAAAATTGTTAAGAAATGGTGTCAATTATTCTGGAAAATGGTAGAAAACCAATGATGGTGTTTTGAGCAAACACAAAAATTCTAGATGTATTTTTGATGTCCAAAGGTATTTTATAAATTGAAAATGAATTCTAGACATACAGGATAATGTTTCCAGAATTCTTAGAGAGATTTTTGGGATTACCTTATATTAAATATTGTGAATGCAGTTTTAAGGTTGTTTGGGCAACAATTTGTGTTTCAAGATCAAATATTCCACCACAAGACTGAGAGTATTAATTTCAGAGAATCAAGAGTATTCGTTCAAGTGCTTGTCTTAGGAAGTGGGTAACTACCACTTTATAGTCTTTCTCTTGGATAGAAGGGGCTCCAAGGAGACATTAGTTTTCAAAAGGAAACAGTTGTAGTTGGTTGCTATGAGGTTGTTTTTGGCTCCTTAGACCTAATTGCGTGCTTGTCTTGCTCAAATGCAAACCCTCTATATTCTGGTGTACATTGTTGCAGGGTAATGCAATAGTTGGTTAAATATAGATTAGATATTTAATTTTAGTTCATAGTAGAGGAAGCCATGTAGTGTACTGCAATCATCTCTACTAGTGCATACCTTGTTTCAATGGTGATGTTATATTTAGGATATATCATTATATAAGGCCTTTATCCTGTGGAGTCATACATCTGCTTAACATTGGATTTTCCAAATGACCCTGAATATCATAGTTTTGTTGTCCTATAGGATTCTGTGGGCTATATATCCTAGATTGAGTCCTCCCAGTTGGATTAACTTACGTCTTGAAATCCTGAAGATGATCAATTTTGACACTTAAACCCATTTCTTAGATATTTCACGTTGTTTGATTTTGAGTAGTCCTGCTCCTTCCTAGGTCTTAAAATCCATGTGGATAGTCCTTGAAGAACAAACGAGTGTAAACACTTAGCTCAGTGAAACACTTGATGAGGCCAAAGGTTAAGAGTTTGACTTTGACTCTACAAAAACTTGAAATTTGGCTAATACAAGTAGGGACCACTGAGTTTATTTTTACTGTTTGGGTTAATATAAATAGTGCACACTGAGTTTTTTGAGGGGATTGCAAGTCAGATTCATTAACGTGTCAAAAAATTAGCAAGTACATGTGGGCCAGAGTTTGACCTCTGATTACTCCCAAGTCAAACTCATAACTGCTAAGTCACGCTTGTGAGCAGTGAGTTTCACTCTTGCCAGATTAACTTGCCTCTTTTTTAAGGCCAAGTTAGGTTTAACCTGCAAGTCTGGGTCTAACTCATTGATTTTTGTAATATTGGAGTAAACCCATATATGCCTAACAACTCCTAGTTTTTCCCATGTCATTTCTGTTAGCCACCTGTAAAAATTTGATTATACTAAAGGTGGCTAAATTTGTTTTTTAGCCTTCAAGGAACAATTTTTTCCCTATCAAAAACTGTTGGCTCTTGAAGACTCTTGAAGGCCTCATGCCTCTGTCCAGATCCCATACTGCTGTTTACATCCTAAAAACCTCTGAAATCCTACAAAAATCCAAAGTCAAATACTGCTGCAAACATCCCTTTCCCCTTCTCCTCAAAACTAACCTCCTCTTCTATCCCTCCATTCCTCATGAAAATCCCTCATTTCCATGTTTCTCCTATTTCCCCTCATCAAAATTCATTTTATAAGGTTAAAAACCCACTTTTTAACCTTACCGCAACCTTCATTTCCTTTGAAAAAACCATAGAAAACACATATTCTCTATGTTCTGGGCTTAAGCTCCCTCGGGTTAAGTCTTTAACCTTTTTCGCCCATGCGCCCGAGCGCCAGAACCAACTGCTAAACCCATCGGGCGCTTATCCTTTTAAATTAAAATTTCTCTGCCCAAAAACATTTAAAACCTTGGTTATTCGTGTTTTTTGGGTTTTAATTTATTTTCCAAAGTTTTCCGTCGTGTAAATGGTGGAGCAATCTCGGCCGTCAATATGCTCCACAGATCGGACGGTGCGGACCCCTACTTACCATGTGGTCCTCGCCTCCCATGCGTTGTTTTCCCAAAACCAACAATATTTTTCGCACCACTTTCGGGCCCAAGGTGGTTTTCTCCCAATCGGCAGTGATTCCATACACTTTCCGCCACGCGTCCTCTATACCTTTTCCAAAACCGCTGGCCCCACGCAGTAAAATTATCCCTCGCGCATTAACATTCGTACCAGGATGCCCAACGAAATTCATCTCCGCTGTCTGATCTGGACTCACTGATCTGACGGTGAGTGAAACCCAGAGTCGCTCAATGGATAACAAAGGTGCGCTTGCGATAAACAGGCCATCGTACAGCATCAATGACATATCCACCGTCGATCTGATCTGCAGATCGATGGTCCAAAATCCATCACCCAGATTCCCTCCGTTTGACTTTCAAACATCCCCTGATTCCATCTTGACCGTCCAAATCGATCCAGATCAATGACGCAGTTTCACTGCGGGGGTATGCCCCCAAGATTTTTCCTCCGTACACCCGGACCCCCTGCAATCATCCCTGACCGTCGATTTCGGCGCGAATCGACGACTCTAATCTAATCCTCCTTCCCCCATGCTTTTTTGACCGTTCTGAGATTAAATCCCGACCGTTGGATGATGCCATCCAATGGCCTTGCTTCCTCCGCACATCCTCCGATGCAGATTGACCTATAAACGCAGGATTTTGTAACATTCGTTTCTTTTTGCAGATTTTAATGTTTTTCCGTTTAAAATGAAGAAACTTCGTTGGCCCAGGATGACGATCCTCCGGCCTTCGAATACATCAGGAAACGCATCCGCAGGGTTGAAATGCATGTTTCGTCGATGTTTTCTCAGGCATTGATGCCTTATAATCCCTACGCAGCCCGGCACGACAGCAAGGAAAACCATGAAATAGGCACAGTCAAAGGTTATCAGTGTTGAAGATCAGGATGAGCCAGCACAGAGAATTGATGGACAGATCAACGGGAATTATGGCTAAGACAGTTATCAAAAGCCTAATCCCCAATCTAAAACACAGTTTAAAGGAAAACCTAAAAGTGTTTTATCAGGAAAACCCTCCACCGCCACAGATGGAGGAAAATTGATTCCTCCCAGCGACCAAAGTGCCACCTGTGCCTCAAAGTATTCAATCAGGAACAGAAATTATTGCTCGGGATTAGATATTTTGCCTCGACAAAGCTGAAGATTTACTTCTGCCAGGGATTTAATGAAAAAATGTCTGCACAGTAGCCCTAGCATCACACAGAGAATCAAAGGTCAACAAAATCTCCCACCGAGCTTAATTCATAAGTGTAAACCAATTAATACAGTGAAACACCTGTACAATTTCTTCATTGAGCCTCCCAAGGGCCAAAGGGACATTAAATTCTATATTCATTGTATTTGAGATCTTTAATCAGATCTCACCTCCTCATCCTTCTATAAATACTTCAGTAGAAGATGAGTGAGGGTTTGGTTGTTGATGTAATTGCTGAAGCATTGTAATGTAACTGAGCTGAGGATCCCTGACTGTAAATAGTCATTTCACTGGCTTTTGGAGCTCTGCTTGTAACAAATAAGTTAGGTTGTGAAAGAAAGATGAATTAAAACACTGGATTTGAAGATTGTAACTGGTTTGGAGCATCAATACAAGCTGATTTATGGGATCCTGGTCTATGTTGACGGTGATGTTATTCTCATTGTAACTTGTTATTTTGTTTCTTTTTTCATTATGTTTCATTTTCTACTATAAAGAACAGCTTAAACAATGTTAGGACCTACTGCATATCAGTAACCTTCTCTGGCTGAGAAATATTTATTTAAATGTTTTCTTTCAACTGTGTTATTTGGAAATGATTTAATTCAGTTTAAGCATAGGAATGCTGGCGTTCCCTCATCTTATTGTCTTAGCTGAATATTATTTTTGAATGTTACTTTCAGTATATGTTGTGTGAAGATGAACTGAGGAAGATATGGTGAGCCCTGGTCCCAATCTTGTGTGCATAACTGTTTGAGTGTTTCCCTTAGAATGTGTTAAAATCTGGATAGTTTCAAAGTACTTACCAGATCTTAGGCCATTCTGTGTTATCTCTGTGATTGTCTTGGAAGTAGCCAAGTAAAGAAGAGCTAGGAGAGGATTTGTGGTGAGCCCGGCCCGCTAGTCTCTACTCCAAAGGTTGCCTTCAAGTTTCCCTTAGTTTTTGTATGTTCTCTATTGGAAGTGTATCAAAGGCTGGATAGTTTCAAAGTACTTACCAGATCCTAGTTTGCTTTCATGTTTTTCTTAAGTGTCTGGTCAAAGGCTGGCTAGTTTCAAAGTACTTACCAGATCCTGGGCTGCTCTTTGTTCTACATCTGTTTATTTCCCCATCTTAATGTATCACTCCATTCCATAAATCTGAGCATTTAAAGAGATCCTTAGACATAGATGACTTGCCCCATGGACCACTCTTGCCTCTTGTTTTTCCAATTAAATCCTCTTATGACTCCATAGCCCAATGGACTGAAAACCTATCTACATCTTTCCTCTTGACCAAAACTTACTCTTTTTCTTGCAACTTCTCACTTTTGAACCTCTTTACTTTGGGAATTTTCACCTCTAACAGCGATCATGTTCAACCATCCAAAAACAAACAAAATCCTTGTACCTCATAACTAGCCTAATATCATTACCCCAAACTTCAAAGACAAATCCATCTTTGCACATATTGGAGAGATCCCTCTCTGGATTCAGGAGGGCTAGATCCGAGAATCCCAAAGTTGGTTGAAACGATGTTGTTTATGTAATTGGACTCTGCCAATATTGCTAATAAATTACAGATACCCAACATTTCTGGCAACTCCACTGGGGAACGAAAACCCGAATCATTTTCATTCAAAGCTAACCATACGATATTAGAGATTTGGTTCATAGAGCATATGCTTTATTAACCAGCTGGAGCCACCAGCAAAATTTCTGGCGACTTCGCTGGGGAAGACCATAGGACATCAGAGATTTGGTTTCCCCTTAAAAAATCTTTATAACATTGTGAGTAAAAAACAGCCTTTTCAAGCACTACCAAGAAATGGTAATCATGATGAAACTTGTTTGAGTCAGTGACAATCTAGGTTAACCCTAGGATTCTCATACGTCTTTATCTAACCTTGAAAAATCAGCTAGCTTAGCCATAAGAGTGGACTGTCTTTGTCTCACAACCATAGCTAAGTTTTGAAGCAAATTTAGGGCATTCTTAGAAACCACACAAATAAAAATAACTCAAAAAATACCAAAAACATTTCAGATTGGTAGTAAGACACTTACTCTTACATTTCATTTAACTTTTGGTTGTGTTTTACCTTATACTCTTAGACAGAGTCTGGAAAGGGCCAGGTAGCCTCCGGATCTCATCCTCTTTTAAGAGGTGACATATCTGGTAAACGCCCTCCCAGTCAATCTCTGGTTAGAGTTTGTTATGTTTCGAGATATCCTTGAAGAGGATGTTTCACAAGCACTATGGTGGACAGTGTATTTATTTGAAAACACTCTAAAATTTCCACCTGGCGACTCCACTGGGAAGAACCCTTATCATTATAAAATCTTTCAAACTCAGTTAGAGGGCTGTAGGATTAAAATTGTGGAAACAGATTATTTGACCTCTTAAATATTGTCATATTTGGTTGAACTTTTCTTATTTTTTGGGTATAAAACATAGCATAGTGGCTCCTAGAAAGATTCACACCAGAGCCCATCCTGACCCTGATCCACCTGAGATAGTTGATAACCCAGAAAGAATCCTTAGGAAGTCTCCTAAGATATACTTTTCAACTATTTTCAGATCACCCCTAAGAGCTAATTCAGTCCCTGAAAATCTTTCAGCTCTTCAACAATCACAAGCTAACCTATTAAATCCATTTAGAACTAGGTCCCTTGATGATTTAGATCAGTTAGATTCTGAGTCTTCACATTCATCTCCTGAAACAAGTGAACATCTGGGGAATAGAGGAACAACACCTCCTGATTTACATTTTCTTTATAATCTAGGTGTCTCCCATCCAAGGTTAGCTCAACAATCTACTGCAGTCCCATCCACTTCTTTTCATCCTTCATCCATCGCTCAAACCACTTCACTTCATCCCACACCCCCTCTTGTCAATCCACCTCCACCACATATCATGGCAGCATGGTATGCTCCCTTAGTCCTTCCTGTACCATTAGTTAATATTCCACAGGATTATCAGTCCAAAATTCCATTATATGATGCTAGCAATGCTACAACAGCATCACAACATGTGGACAAGATGAACGACTACTTTGACAGAAATGAAATTGATGATGATTCTGTCAAACTCAGATTGTTTGCTTAGAGTTTAGGGGGAGAAGTAAGAAAATGGTTTAAAGCCCTAGCCCCCCACATTATCAACAATCTCCAAGGCTTCCATCAAACATTCTTAAACAAATGGGAGGTGAGGAAGAATCCTCTCCAAGTTCTTGCTGACTATAAAAATCTTCATAGGAACCCTGAGGAAAGTGTACAAGCCTATTGTACTAGATTTAACAGTGTGTATAATGCACTTTCCCTAGAATTAAAACCTCCACAAGGCTCAGCCTTAAACAATTTTCCCGAAGGGTTTGACGCTAACATGACCTATTCACTTAGAGAGAGAGATTTTGCAACCCTTGAAGACATGCAAAGAACTGCTCTTTCTGTGGAAGTCAACCTAATGGAGAAGAGAGAAAGGATCAAAGCTGAAAAGAGAGTTTCTTTTAGAGAGGAATCCACACCTACTACCTCAAGCTCAAAGATGGAAAGAATGATGGAAGAAATGATGAAGAAAATGAGCATTCTTGAGAGAGCACAATCCAGTCAAAATCAAACTTCTCCTCAAAACAGAAACCAAAACCAGAATCAGAATATAAGAAGAAACCAGCCTCCAAACAGACCCAGGGAAGATGATCAACATATCGCTCCTCCCTTTCATCAAAACTATGTGAGTGAGGTTGAGGAAACTGATGAAATGACAGAGGGAGATGATATGAACCTATTTGGGGTAGATGATGATGACTTCGAGGTTCATTATGATAGGAAAAAGGGTATTTACACACCTTATGATGACAAACGAGATGATGATGAAAATCATTATCAAGACATGGAAAATGCCATCACATAACCTTCAAAAGAATATGAACTCAGAAGTAAATCTAGTCAAAAAGCCCCCAGCACCAAAACCTCTGAAAAATATTCTCTAAACACCACTACAACCAAGCCTAAAACAGTCAAACAAAAGGATAAAACGGTGGCTGTTAATTCTGGTAAAGACAAAGAGAAAGACACTCCAAATTTTGAAAAACAGAGTGAAAACATCAGCAGTACTAATACTTCAGCTAGTACTCCTTTTTCAACTGCTGTGTCAAGTGTAGATAAAACAAATCAGCAAGCTATTGTTGTTGATAGAGTGGCAGTAAATAGGGATGAAACCAGCACCTTAAAGAATCAAATTCCTTTAATCCTGGAACAGGAAATCTCAAAGATCAAAATTTCTATACCTTTGACTGAGTTAGCTGCCCAACATGTATATAGGTCCAAAATTTTGAAGGCTTTAAACATAGAAGAAAATGAGGATACACTCAATCTTAATGACGAACAGGCAGAGCTTATTTTTGGTCCAAAGATTGAAGATAAGTTTCAATAGGGACCTGTCCCTCCCTTTTATGTAAGTTTGAACGTTCATGAAAAAATTCTACACAACGCTATGCATGACTAAGGCGCTTCTCATAATTTAATGCCAAAGGCTGTAATGGAGAGCCTGGGTCTTGAAATCACCAGACCTTATAAAGATCTTTACTCCTTTGATTCGAGCAGAGTCAAGTGTTTAGGATTGATCAAAGACCTTTGTGTTAACTTAGCCCAGATTCCAGCCAAATGCTTAGTTATGGATGTTGTTGTGGCTGATGTACCCCCAAAGTATGGAATGCTTTTATCAAGATCTTGGGGGGCTAAGTGACAAGGGACTATGCAAATGGACATGACCTATGCGACTATCCCTATTTTCAATCAGACTAGAAGAATTTACAGGGAGTCCCACATGCAATACACGGTTACAAGTCAAGACAGGCCTCAAAACTCTCCTTCGTATTCTGTAAGTACATGCCTTGATTCTTTTATCATGTTTAATGATGAAGCACTCACCGAACAAATCACTTTAACAGGATCAATGGCTGAAACAGAGGAAGAGAAACATAGCACTGAAGTGTCAAAACAGTTTGCTACATCTGAAAACATTGCCAAACAAAACACCGGTCTTGATTTACAAGTTATAAGTCCATTGCTGTTAAAATTTGACAGTGACGAAAATGTTCCTCAACATATTGAAAAACTTGAGGAATCAAATCATACAGAGGACATTCACCAAATTAATAAAACTGAAAATAATCCTCTCTAGAGTATGTATTTTAATGGGTCATGCACTAGAACAAATGCTGGTGTAGGTGTCTGGATTACTAACTCTGAAAGCAAGCACATAGAATGCATTTCTTGCAAATTAAACTTTCAGTGTTCCAACAACATAGCGGAGTACGAATCCCTGCTCTTAGGCTTACATTTGCTGAAAAAGTTAGGAGCCAAGAAAATAACTGTGTATGGAGATTCCGAGTTAATAATTAGGCAAGTCAATGGGGAGTATAATGCAAATCATCCCAGACTTAGGGCCTATCGGAATGATGTCATGGATCTATTGAAAACATTTTAGGAGTCCAAACTGAGTTTTGTCCCGAGAAAAAGAAATCTTATGGCCCACAATTTAGCCTCTGCAGCTAGGACATGTTTAACACCATATGAGACCGAAGATTGCTCAACTCAGATAAAATTTAGACCAGCTGTGCCTGATAATAAAAAATATTGGCAGGTGTTTGATGGAGATAAACAAATATAAGACTTCATGCAATTCATAAATGAATTTGAACTGCATAGTTCAGATTCAGATTATGATACAGACTGCAGTGAAGAAAATTTTCTTGGTGAAGAAGAACCTTCTCCTGAGCTCATCACTATTAACCTTCAGACCTGCAAACTTAAAAAAAAAACATAATTGAGTGCAGAATTTGAAACAGAGGAACTAGAAACTCTTCATTCTAAAGATGAAATTTTTCCAAGTGGTCTAACGCCTTTAGAAGAGTTGTTCGATTTTAACGACGTGGCCAAAAAACCTAAACTGGAACCTGTAGAGACTGAAGTAGAAGAGTGTAATATTGGCAGTGAAGAGAAACCAAAAATGATCAAACTGTCCAAAACTGTGCCAGCTCACATTAAACTCAAATACATAGAGCTTTTCAGAGAATTTTCTGATTTTTTTGCATGGAGTTATGAAGATCTTAAATCCTATGACACCAAAATAATACAGCACAAAATCCCTCTTAAAGAAAACCAAAAACCATTCAAACAGAAACTGCGCAGAATAAACCCTGTACAGCTGCCCTTAGTTAAGAAGGAAATCATGAAGATGTATGAAGCTGGTATTATTGTCCCTATTAGATATTCTGAATGGGTATCTAATCTGGTGTCTGTTAGGAAGAAGACTGGAGAAATCAGGCTTTGTATAGATTTTAGAGATTTAAACAAAGCTTCATTGAAAGACAACTACCCTTTACCAAAAATGGATCATATTTTACAAAGGGTGGTAGGGTCTAAAAGAATTTCTTTGCTTGATGGCTATTCAGGGTATAATCAGATCTTAGTTCACCCTGCTGATCAATTAAAGACAACCTTTACTACACCATGGGGCACTTTCATGTATTTGAAAATGCCCTTTGGTCTAATGAATGATGGAGCAACCTTTCAGAGAGCCATGGACATACATTCTTGGAAGAATTGGGCTTCTTCATCATTATCTATCTTGATGATGTCACTTTGTTTTCAAAAATAGATGAAGAGCATTTACAACATTTAAGAAAAGTTTTCGAGAAATGCAGAAAGTTTGGAATATCCTTAAACCCTAAGAAGACACTATTTGGTCTCCAAGAAGGTAAACTTCTTGGGCACATTATTTCAGAAGAGGGTATAAAGATAGATCCAAAGAGGATTGAGGTCATATTGCAAATCTCTCATCCTCGAAACTTCAAAGAGTTGCAGTCTTTCAATGGAAAGATTAACTTTTTGAGAAGGTTCATCCCCAACTTAGCTGAGCTCCTTAGGAATATCATAGATATGTTGAAAAATGAGCAAGGGGTAAAATGGACCTTGGAAGCAAAGACATCCTTTGAACAGGTGAAACAAGCATTAACCAAAACACCAGTTCTCATAAGTCCTGATTTTTCAAAGGATTTTTATATCTTCTCATTTGCGTCAGAACATACCATAGCTGCTATCCTTTTACAGAAAAATCCACAAGGACAAGAGCAGCCTATTGTATTCTTTAGTAAGGAATTGAGGGATGCCCCATTGAAATATAACATTATGGAAAAGAAAACTTTTTCTTTGGTTAAAGCTTTAAAAGATTTCAGGGTGTACGTCCTTCACTCACACGTCATTACCTTTGTCCCAAATTCAGTGATTAAAGAAATTTTAACACAGGACCCAGATGGTAAGAGAGGCAAGTGGATTGCTGTTATTCTTGAATATGATTTAGAGATAAAACCCACTAAGCTCATCACAGGCCAAGGTCTAGCTAGATTAATGGCCGAATCAAATTGTGAAGTTCTCGATATTCATATGATTAATGCTTTATATGACCAAGAGGAAATCTCGACATCCATCGTTGAAAACCATTTCCTGAATTCCTCTTGGTATGTTGATATTGTTTATGTTTTGCTTAATTTAAATACCCCTCCTGGTTTGAAAAAAACAAAGGCAAGGTTCTTGAAGTTGAAAGTAGTAAAATATTGCATTATAGATAGATGTATTTATTGGAAAAATGCAAGTGGTATATTGCTTAAATGTTTGCCTGAGTTTGATTCAGAGAAGGTTAAGCAGGAATTCCATGAAGGAGAGTGTGGGGGTCATTTGTACTGGAAGTCAACAGCCAACAAAATTTTGAGGGCTGGTTTCTATTGGACTACTCTTTTTCCTGATATACACAAGATGATCATTGCCTGTCATAAGTGCCAACTATTTGAGAGAAAAAGAAAACTGCTACCCCTTCCTCTGCATCCAGTCACTGTTGAAGCTCCTTTTCAATAGTGGGGACTTGACTTCATAGGAGAAATCCATCCACCATCTTCTGCCCAGCATAGGTGGATTCTTACTACCACAAACTATTTCACTAAGTGGATAGAAGCCATTCCTTGTAGGCATGCCAATGATTCAGTTATCATAAAATTTATGGAGACTAACATTCTCTCCAGATTTGGCTGTCCTACCAAAATAATCACTGTTAATGCAGCAGCATTTGGATCAAAGAAGATGGTTGAGTTCTGTCATAGATATCATATATCATTGGGGCATTCCACAGCCTATAACCCTCAAGGTAATGGACTTGCAGAATCTTCCAACAAAAGCTTAGTGAACATAATCAAGAAATTGTTGGAGGATAACAAAAAGTCTTGGCACGCAAAGCTGGTCCATGCACTTTGGGCTGACAGATTAACTTTGAAGAAATTGATTGGTATGTCCCCTTTCCAGCTTGTGTATGGTACAGATGCAATTTTTCCTAACAGCCTTGGTGTACCAGTTATGAAGTTGATTCAAGAGTTGCAGACTGAAGAAAATGACATGACCAGAAGAATAAATCAGACCATTCATCTTCAGCAGACCAGGGAGGAAGTGTATAACAAAGCATTACAGAAACAGGACAACATCAAAAAGCTTTTTGACAGAAGAACAAAGGCCAGCAATTTCAAGATTGGGGACAAAGTTTTAAAGTGGGACTCAAGGATGGAAGAAAAGGGCAAGCATGGAAAATTTGAAAACCTATGGCTTGGCCCTTACTCTATTCATTCAGATTTTGGTAATAATGCATTTTTCTTACATGAACTGGATGGAACAGGATTGTTTAGGGGTCCTGTCAATGGCAGGATGCTTAAACATTACTTCTCTTGATCCATTTCATGTTTTGAAGCCTTTTTGTCTTTTTTCCATTATGAATATTTCACACACCATTGCATTCAAAGTTATGAAGAATCAAAAAATACAAAAACAAAGAAAAGAAAGAAAAGAGGGCAGAATTGAAAACAAGAAAGGCAAAGCCCCATGTCAAAAGGAGAAATAATCTGAAAGTGTGCAAGCTCAAATTCCACTCCTCTAAAACACACTTCTAGTTAGTCAAATTGTTTAATCTTGACTAATTAGCTTTAAATTTTTCTGCTGATAGGATAGTGAATTTTATTTTCCAAACTGTTCAATCTTGGCTTATCAATAGATAGATTAGGATAGAAATTGAAGGTTCAAACAAACTCAAAATCTGAACCAAAGTTTCCAAAGCGAGATGACTCAAAACTGTTTTATTTTCCGAGTCACAAGAGAGGAGATCTGGTTCTAATCAGCTCAAAATTTGAACCAGAAGAAAAGGAAAGACAGCTCAATAAGAGTCAAAATGGAGCTGTGAAGAAAAGAGAAGGCTACGACGAGAGACTTTCAGATCTTAAGCCTTCCATTTTTATTTTAAATTTCTACAAATAATAATCTATGTGCAACTTGTTTTTATGCCATAGATCACAACAAGTCAAACAACTTAATCTTGGCTTGACTGTTTTTTAAATTTCTGTTGTAGAATTTAGAGAATGGAAGACTGTTGGACAGTTTAATCCCAACAAACAGTAGATTAGGTAGAGAATAATCTGAGCTCAACTGTTTAATCTGAGTTCAGGGAGAAATAAAGAGTAGAATTAGATTAGTTTTTATGCTTTCAAAAGAATAAAATGTTGTGAAAAGAGTTTGCCAATCCAAGTGCACTCTGATGAAGAAAAAATGTTAGATCAGTAGGATTGGGTAGGTAGAAAGTTGTATTGATGAGGTCCATTATTTTTTCATAACTGATGTTATTTTTCAGAGCAAAGAAATGTCATCCAGAAAAAGGAGAGAAATCTAGTGGATTAGGCACAAGTCAGCCTCCCAGAGAAATCAAGTTTGAATTCTTGATGCCTTCAAGAAGGCACCATCCCCAAGTGGAGCCACTGTTAGCCACCTGTAAAAATTTGAATATACTAAAGGTGGCTAAATTTGTTTTTTAGCCTTCAAGGAACAATTTTTTCCCTATCAAAAACTGTTGGCTCTTGAAGACTCTTGAAGGCCTCATGCCTCTATCCAGATCCCATACTGCTATTTACATCCTAAAAACCTCTGAAATCCTACAAAAATACAAAGTCAAATACTGCTACAAACATCCCTTTCCCCTTCCTTCTCCTCAAAACAAACCTCCTCTTCTATCCCTCCATTCCTCATGAAAATCCCTCATTTCCATGTTTCTCCTATTTCCCCTCATCAAAATTCATTTTATAAGGTTAAAAACCCACTTTTTAACCTTACCGCAACCTTCATTTCCTTTGAAAAAACCATAGAAAACGCATATTATCTATGTTATGGGCTTAAGCCCCCTCGGGCTAAGTCTTTAACCTTTTTCACCCATGCACCCGAGCACCAAAACTAACTGCTAAACCCATCGGACACTTATCCTTTTAAATTAAAATTTCTCCGCCCAAAAACATTAAGAACCTTGGTTATTTGTGTTTTTTGGGTTTTAATTTATTTTCCAAAGTTTTCCGCCATGTAAATGGTGGAGCGATCTCGGTCGTCAATCTGCTCCACAGATCGGATGGTGTGGACCCCTACTTACCATGTGGTCCCCGCCTCATGTGCGTTGTTTGGCCAAAACTAGCAATATTTTTCGCACCACTTTCAGGCCCAGGGTGGTTTTCTCCCAATCGACAGCGATTCCATATGCTTGCCGCCACGCGTCCTCTGTACCTTTTCCAAAACCGCTGGCCCCGTGCAGTAAAGTTATCCCTCGCGCATTAACCTCTGTACCAAGATGCCCAACGAAATTCATCTCCGCCATCCGATCTGGACTCGCTGATCTGATGGTGAGCGCTAACCAAAGTCGCTCGATGGATAACAAAGGTGCGCATGTGATAAAAAGTACATCGTACAACAACAATCGCATATCCACCGTCGATCTGATCTGCAGATCAGCAGTCCAAAATCCATCACCCAGATTCCCTCCGTTTGACTTTCAAACATCCCCTGATTCCATCTTGACTGTCCAAATCGATCCAGATCAATGGCGCAGTTTCACTGCGGGGGTATGCCCCCAAGATTTTTCCTCCGTACACCCAGACCCCCCGCAATCATCCCCGATCGTCAATCTCGGCGCGAATCGACGGCTCTGATCTAATCCTCCTTCCCCCATGCTTTTTCGACCGTTCTGAGATTAAATCTCGACCATTAGATGATGCCATCCAATGGCCCTGCTTCCTCCGCACATCCTCCGATGCAGATTGACCTATAAACATAGGATTTTGTAACATTCATTTGTTTTTGCAGATTTTAATGTTTTTCCTTTTAAAATGAAGAAACTTTGTCAGCCCAGGATGACGATCCTCTAGCCTTTGAGTACATCAGGAAACGCATCTACAGGGTTGAAATGCATGTTTCGTCGATGTTTTCTCAGGCATTGATGCCTTATAATCCCTGCGCAGCCCAGCACGACAGCAAGGAAAACCATGAAACAGGCACAGTCAAAGGTTATCAGTGTCGAAGATCAGGATGAGCCAGCACAGAGAATTGACGGACAAATTAGTGGGAATTATGGCTAAGACAGTTATCAAAAGCCTAATCCATAATCTAAAACACAGTTTAAAGGAAAACCTAAAAGTGTTTTATCAGGAAAACCCTCCACCGCCATAGATGGAGGCAAATTGATTCCTCCCAGCGACCAAAGTGCCACCTGTGCCTCAAAGTATTCAATCAGGAACAGAACTTATTGCTCGGGATCAGATATTTTTCCTCAACACAGCCGAAGAGTTACTTCTGCCAGGGATTTAACGAAAAAATGTCTGCATAGTAGCCCTAGCATCACACAGAGCCTCAAAGGTCAACAAAAGCTCCCACCGAGCTTAATTCATAAGTGTAAACCAATTAATACAGTGAAACACCTATACAGTTTCTTCATTGAGCCTCCCAAGGGCCAAAGGGACATTAAACTCTGTATTCATTGTATTTGAGATCTTTAATCAGATCTCACCTCCTCATCCTTCTATAAATACTACAGTAGAAGATGAGTGAGGGGTTGGTTGTTGATGTAATTGCTGAAGCATTGTAATGTAACTAAGCAGAGGATCCCTGATTGTAAATAGTCATTTCATTGGCTCTTGGAGCTCTGCTTGTAACAAATAAGTTAGGTTGTGAAAGAAAGATGAATTAAAACACTGTATTTGAAGATTGTAACTGGTTTGGAGCATCAATACAAGCTGATTTATGGGATCATGGTCTATGTTGACGGTGATGTTATTCTCATTATAACTTGTTATTTTGTTTCTTTTTTCATTATGTTTCATTTTCTACTATAAAGAATAGTTTAAACAATGTTAGGACCTACTGCATATCAGTAACCTTCTCTGGCTGAGAAATATTTATTTAAATGTTTTCTTTCAACTGTGTTATTTGGAAATGATTTAATTCAGTTTAAGCATAGGAATGCTGGCGTTCCCTCATCTTATTGTCTTAGCTGAATATTATTTTCGAATGTTACTTTCAGTATATGTTGTGTGAAGATGAACTGAGGAAATTACGGTGAGCCCTGGTCCCAGTCTTGTTTGCATAACTGTTTGATTGTTTCCCTTAGAATGTGTTAAAAGCTGGATAGTTTCAAAGTACTTACCAGATCTTAGGCCATTCTGTGTTATCTCTATGATTGTCTTGGAAGTAGCCAAGTAAAGAAGAGCTAGGAGAGGATTTGTGGTGAGCCCGGCCCGCTAGTCTCTACTCCAAAGGTTGCCTTCAAGTTTCCCTTAGTTTTTGTATGTTTTCTATTGGAAGTGTATCAAAGGATGGATAGTTTCAAAGTGCTTACCAGATCCTAGTTTGCTTTCATGTTTTTCTTAAGTGCCTGGTCAAAGGCTGGCTAGTTTTAAAGTACTTACCAGATCCTGGGCTGCTCTTTGTTCTGCATTTGTTTATTTCCCCATCTTAATGTATCACTCCATTCCATAAATCCGAGCCTTTAAAGAGATCCTTAGACATAGATGACTTGCCCCATGGACCACTCTTGCCTCTTGCTGTTATGACTCCATAGCCCAATGGACTGAAAACATGTCTACATCTTTCCTCTTGACCAAAACTTACTCTTTTTCTTTCAACTTCTCACTTTTGAACCTCTTTACTTTGTAGTTTTCACCTCTAACAACAATCATGTTCAACCATCCAAAAACAAACAAAACCCTTGTACCTCATAACTAGCCTAATATCATTACCCCAAACTTCAAAGACAAATCCATCTTTGCAGATATTGGAGAGATCCCTCTCCGGATTCAGGAGGGCTAGATCCGAGAATCCCAAAGTTGGTTGAAACGATGTTGTTTCTGTAATTGGACTCTGCCAATCTTGCTAATAAATTATAGATACCCAACAATTTCATCAAACTAAGCCCTCTTTGTGCTTCCAATTCAGAAATCTAGCCATCTCAAAATTTCCATCCAAAATTAAAGGAGGTTTAACAATAATGCTAGATAATGGAGTCATTAATGAAAATAAACCAATATCTGATCTTGAAACATAAATTGTTGCCCAAAAAACCTTAAAACTGCATTCACAATTCATCAACATACAATTCACAATTCACACTGTTTGCACAGGTCCAAAAGAAAATATAGATTTTACATACATATAGTTGCAAAATTCCCAGTTCTTACTGCTACTGTATAATTTATAAAATATACCTAAGATACTGATAAAATTGTAAAACATAAACTAGCATAAGGTGTGGTAACTTATGGCGTCTTCAACTGAGGGTAGTGTGTACTGAGCTGACTTCTGTTGTCTAATTTCCTTGTCTTTAAGAAGGTAGAACACTATGTCCTTGCCCTTAGGTTCCCCTCAACCAGATGGCCATTGATTAGAAGCCACAAACTGTGCATCTTTGTTCAAAATCAACTGGATTTTTTTATAAAATTGCACTCTGCCTCTAGAATGGAAATTTGTTGCTCAACCTATCCCAGAGTACTCATAATAGCTGTAATTTGTGAGATACACTGCTACTTTATATTCATGCAATTTAGAGGTAAGAGAGAATATGAATGTATTGTTTATTTGAGTCATTTCTTCATGTGTCCTAAGAATCCTCCTAAGCTCTTGTAAATCATAGTGAGACATGATGTTTAAGCCACTTAAGAAAGATGAAGGGAAAAATGACTCTTTACGATGCTATAGAGCTACAAACCTGCACCTGAGTACGTTTGATGAGAACCAACACAATGCTCATAAATTCCCCCAATACTCATATAATAAAGACTCAGAATGATGACATCTGCAACAAGAGAGCAGAGTATGGAGCTTTCAACTCACTATTTAAGTACGTAATAAAACCTTTCCTAGATATTCAAAATCAATTCCAGATTGACAGAGACAAGGAGTGACTTCTATGCTAACAACCAACTCCTGCTAATAAGCTAGATTCAGCCAAAAAAGAATAATGTGATAATAGAACCAACCATCAATCTGAGAACCAAGGAGAATTCTCACGTGAAATTGGTCTGCAATGTTTTTTTTTACATGTGTATTTGTTGTCATCGGTATTTCGACGTTCCAATAGCGATGCTTAATTTTTTTTTAAAGTTTTGGTTTCATTGGTCTTCTGAATCTTGTGCTCGTCGTTCTAGCGACGTTTACTTTTTTTTTTTTTGGTTTCATCTGTCTTCCGACGAATTATAGCCGTCGGACTAGCAACACTTGTGCTTGTCAGAAACGCGATGATTCATTAAACGTGGGAAGTGTGACAGAAATATAAAATGTCAGAGATATCATCACTATACCGATGTTTAAGTCAGGTGTCGGAAGTCCAACGTGAGGAGAAACCATGTTTTGGCACACCGAAAAACGTCACTCTTGGGCTGCCTATGTGTCGCAAGAGCGACATTTTGGCCGTCAGAAATTTGGGAAAATGTGCTAGTGCATCTTTTTGATTTGTAGATTTTGATCAATAATCAACTTGAGTATCTCTTCCTTGTCAAATTCATTTTGAGCCATTTCTTTTTTCTGTGGGTCTTGAGTCGAGGGTAGCTTAAGTTTCTTTCTTAGAGAAGCAATGCCCACATTTTTCTTCTTGATAATTCTTCAGCTCCTTTGAAATTATGAGGATCACATCTTACTTTCACTACCATTTCTTCGAAGTTCTTTATCCTGTTTCCTTTAGCCAAACAGGATAACTTCTCAATTTTCAGCTGGGAATGCATATTTGATAGTGCTAATTTTGACTTTGAGAGAGACATAGCTATTGTAGTCATGGTTGAAAATATCATCTCTCCTGACTTCCTGTGTATATCCAACTGGTCAATAGGATGTATGTGTCTTGCATCGAATGAGAAGACAAACTTCTTGTAGTCAACCTGTGTTTTTGGAAATGGCACTGTTTCTTGCAAGATGGACATATGAATCCTTATTTTTTCACTGTCAAAGGCAGTGAGGAGTCTATGTTGAGATGTAGATGTTTTCTTCCAAAATTTCTTGTAGACATCTGATTTCAGTGCTTCATTATTTTGCTTGATTTCTAGGAACTTAGAGAAAATATTATGTTCTTCTGAAGAGATAGCCTTTGAATGCTAGATGATCTCTAGTGGCTCTCTTGTAGGTGATGTTGATGGAGGAGCCTGAGGAATACTGGAAGATGTGGAGACTTCAGTATCCCCCAAATCTATGATCTCTGGTTGTCTCTCTTCTGAAAGCAAGGAAGGAGTAAAATTTGGTTTCTTATGCTGTGAGATGAATTCTTCCACAAGTCCCTTGGAATGGTGTGTCTCTTCTCTCACACTTTTTTGTTGTTTACTTTCAGGTATTGGTGTTTGCATATTCGAAGTAGAGATGGCTTTCTCATCTGCTTCTTGTAAGTTACCTTCTACCCATTCATTTTGATTCATGTACTTCTCTATTTCTGCTCTTGAGGTATGGGTGTAAGGGGTTGTCTTGAGTTAAACCCTCAGAGCATAAATAATGCCATGGGGTTCATATGACCAAGTAAAGCTTGATAAAAAAAACCCATCTTCTTCAATAGTATATCTGCCTCAAGACCAACTACTCTAGTATTACAAATGAAGGATCCAACATAGGCCTTGAGTTCAAACTGGGCTTTATTTTTTCCTGAAACAAAGTGCACTTCATGCATATTTATCATTTTCCTGATGTATGGTGGGAGCTCACAACCATACACTCGGATCTCTGAGTAATTCTTGTACAAATTCCAATCCCCAGTATTTTCTTGTTCACTGAGGTGCAATGTTCTTTTATGTCTTCTCCAATCCTAGGCTATGATTGGCTAATAAGGAACTACCTGATTGGATGAATAAACAAGTCTATGAGCTCTGAGAAAGAAGTGGTTGTTTCCAAGGCTCTAAACAATTTTGTCTAGTGAATCACTGATTGATTCACTCCCTGAGTGTCCTTCTTGTTGAGATGAATGGGCAACATCTCTTTCTATTGAAACAAAATCATGTGAATTATCACAAATGAATAGTTAAATTATCCTTGAGTAGTGAAGTTCATGAGCTGGTCATGTATAATATCAGCATTGAAATGACTGTAATTCTACATAAAAAATGGTGATTTGTCGAGACTGAAGATAGAAATGAAACCTAGGATGAGTTCATCAACGGTTTTATCATTGGGGTACCCTAGTAGATAGGAAAGGAGAGAGATGTAGTGCTTGGAAGCTATAGGAAAGATGGAGGATTCATATGGGGGATTTTTCTTTGGTAAGTCTACATCCTTGGGTAGGAATATGTCAAAAATATGAGCCCTCTGAGGGAAAGACAACTTGTGGCAAATATCCATGAGGGCAGTAGGAGAAAAATAGGATAAGAAGCCAGAGGGAGGGATGAGAAGCATATGATTAATGGTTTCAGGGGATATGGTGATCAGAACGTTTCCATTATGAGCCACCAATGACCTGGTTAAAGGGTCATATTGCTTCTGAAACCAAGCAATTAGATCTAGGAACTGGTGAGTTTGAGGATAACCAAACATAGGCAACATAGACTCCCAAAACCTAAGGGGGTCTTGGTTATCCAAGTTATTTTGTTTTAGCCATTGATGTAGCTCGTGGAAATAAAACTCACAATGACAGTCAAAAAATTTAAAGTAAGTAACAGCAAGGGGTGTGAGGTCGAGATTTATCTGCGGATTTGTAGGAATATCTACTGCGATGGCTTTGGCAGCTTCAAGAGTGGCCTTTGCAGCTGGTTGAAAGACCTCGAGCACGACCCCTGCAATACTGTCAACATTCTAGATTTCACCGATCATTCGTTTTGTGCCTTTATATTTGGAATTGTTTGCTTCTTTGCCTTGGCCTTGGCTGCCATGCTTTGATTTATATAAGATGGTATAGAACATTAAGCTTGGGTTACCAAAGAAATGACAAGGTTTCGTGAATGAAGGGTGGTTGTAGGAATAACAACTCGCGGTGGAATGAAATGGAGGATGAAAGCGAATCGAGGGTGGAAGTAAAGTAATGAACGAGAGGATTTAATAGATATAATGGAGATGAGGAATATGAGTGATGGATGGGTTAATGGCTATGGCACGGGCGAAATGGTCATGAGAGTGGGAGAAAAACTAAAGGTGGATTTCAGGGGGGGGGGGGGGGGGTACCCCCTGGTTTCTGATTTAAGGTGGAGGGGATGCAAAGTTACCTGGTGTTTCTATGTCACAGAGACGGGTGACCATTAAAACCGAAGTTCATAGAGCCCCCCACCCGTTGCGTTAACAAGAAATAGGCGGAGGGGATGTGAAGTTACCTTTCCCATAGACCTAAGGGAAGCCTAAGATCTATCGTTAGAGTCCGCAAGTTATTTAGTGTCATGATTTGACCTACTTTGTCATTTAGTGACTTTATAATAAAACCATATGTGTGCTTTTGCATAGTTTTTATGTTAAAGGTTCCTTTTCCTCCTCTGTTGCATTATAACACAAAAATGGTCTTGCACACAGATTCTTTGAAATATGCCTCCAAAACCGCATGGTGTCTGGGCCTCCATCGCACTTCGCACGACGCAAAACTTAACTTCTACTTAGCGCTTTAAACATTAAAATTTGCGATGTTCAATCTACAATCAGGTACCATCGCAAGTTAAATATTTTAACTTGTGGGCACTTATCCTTTATTGTTTGCGATCTGTGAAGTGCAATCAGGGCACACCGGACATCGCACATCGCGGCATTGCACATCGCAAATTGGCATTTTTTAACATTTAACTCCCGCGGTAACCTGTAAAACTTGCGATGTGAGATTTGTGATTGGGCCCCACCGCATCGCAAGTTAAATCTTTTAACTTACGAAAACTTATCCTTTATCATTTGCGATTGGTGGTATGCGAGCGGATCGCATCACAGTTAAATATTTTAACTTGCGAGCACTTACCAGTAAGTCGTAAATGTTTGCAAGTGAGAAAAGGGTGGAAGGTAAGGAAAAATGCCTTATGAAGGTTTATTTGTGGATTTTGGCCATTTATAAAGGTTTAGGCGAGTCCTACTATATCGCAATGGCCAAGTTGTTTAAGTTTCAACAATTATTTTGCAAAGAGAAGCTGGAAACTTGCGGGTCGTGGAAAGCAGGCAAAGCTTAGAATTTTTTTGGATTTTGCAATCACAAGTGGGTTTTAAGAATCTGTAAGTCTGAAAAAGGTAATGTATGTGGGTTTAGGGGGAAAAAAGAATTTTTGGAGCATGGGAGTGTCAGAAAATAGGTAAAATGAAAGGTAAGCAGAGGGAAGATGAAAAATAATGAAGGTAATGAGATTTAGCTCATCATCACAATTAACCAATTATATTTTCATCTTTAACTTAATTTAAATGACAGATAGATTCTTTGGGCCTTTTTAATAACTAGGATATTCTTTTCTTTTCTGAAAATAAATTACAACCATGGAATATTATTTTTAGCCTAAAAATATATGGAATAGGCAGTCACCATGTGATACTGTAAAAATACAAGAGTCTAACACCATCCCTCTCTCCACTCCCTCACATTCTCTCTCTTTGTTCCTCTCTCTCCATTTCTCTCCCACCTCTCTTTCTCTCTCTCTCTCTCTCTCTCTCTCTCTCTCTCTTCACCCACAAACTCTATTACTGTATCCCTCACTTTATCCTTATCTCTTGTTCTCTCCCCCCTTCTTTCCATCTCTCCTTCTTTGTCTCTTTATCTCACCCAAAAACATACACACTCTCTCTCCATCTCTCCCTTTTCACTCCCTCTCTCTATATCTCCTTATTTTTCTCTTTATCTCACCCCTAAACATACACTCTCTCTCTCCATATCTCCCTTGACACTCCCTCTCTCTCTCCACTTCTCACTCTCTATATCTTTCTTCTTCCCTCCCTCTGTCCCCCTCCAAATCCATCTCTATATCCCTCCCTCTCTCATCCTCTCTCTGAAGACCTCTATCTCATCCTTCCTCTCCCTCTCTCTCTCTTCATTCCTCCTCTCCCCTCTCCTTAGGTTTATCTCCATCTCTCCCTTGTCACTTCCCCTATCTCTCCACCTCTATCACTCTATTTATTTGTTCTTCCCTCCCATATATATCTAAAGTTAATATATATCATGATATATTAATATATATCATGATATATTAATATATATTATAATATAACAAATTTAATATTGTATTAATAAAAATTTATTAAATTAAATAATATTAATATTATAATATACTTATATGAATATTACATTTAGTAATAATAATAATATTTTAATATTAATATTAGAGTTAATAATATTTTTTTTTTGCAAGGTATTTATAATAATTTGGCTCGTGGCATTTGGCCCATTGGATTCACCTAAATAAAAGCTCTTTTCTGAGTGGTAGTAAATATAAAGCAGATTATAGAGTAAATATGAAAATAGGTTTAATTTATTTACCATACCTCTATTATATTAGTAAATATAAAGCAATTATACAGTAAATATGAAAATATGTTTAATTTATTTACCATACTTCTAATTTATTTATAGCTGTTGATTTCTAATCCTATTTGATATTTTTATTTATTTATTTACCATACCTCTAATTTATTTATATTTTTATTTATTTACCATACCTATGGAGTTCATATAAAAAGAGGTTTTATTTATTTACCATGTCTCCGGTTTATTTATAGTTTTATTTATTTACTCTGACACTTCAAATGTTTACTCACATTACATTCATTACATTACATCTACGCATGTGCCCTATACTCGGACATTTCAATATTTTACTTACATTACATCTACACATGTGCCTGATACTCGATATTTCAAATGTTTACTTACATTATATTTCTTGCCTTAAATTTCTTACATTACATCTACACATGTGCCTTATACTATCACATTTCAAATTTTTACTTACATTACATTTGTTACCTTATATTTCTTACATTTCATCTACACATGTTCCCTATATTAGGATGTAGAGCCCATTTAGGCACAATCAAGACAGTTTATTATTACTCTGGATAAATTTGAACTCCACCCAAAGGATGACAAATTAGAAGAATCCTACTATTGTTCTATATTGGTTGCTTCAATAGTAAGTTTTGGATGACATTGTTTTCTTAAAGATATATTTGATTAATGTACCACAGTTAGTTGCCATAGGTTCTTTCATAGTGCACAACATTCTACATATGCATTTGTGGAGTAAGTCAGAAACAATACATTGCCCCATCTCCATGGAGTCATATATTTTTTCTATACATATCAAACAGGCCCTGGTGCCATATGCACACTTTTCTTAGTAATGAGAAATGTGATAGTTTTGTCGCCTACAATATATATGCACACTTTTCTTAGTAATGAGAAATGTGATCTTTTTGTCACCTACAATATAAGATGTGATCGAAATTCAAAATATGGTTCTTATATTTCCAACAACAGAAAATTTTATAATTATACATCAAATCATCTAATGGACCAAAAATGCATGGAGCTTTTGTAATAACCGTCTAGTATGGTATTCACCCGATGTTTTACACTACCAACAAAATAATTTTTCAATTCAAAGGTAAGTGGAACATATTTCCACTCATAAGTAAAGACACCCTTATTGTTTACAATTATGTATAGGAAACATTGATAAGCATTATTTAGAAATCATTGACCTAAGTTTTATCTTTTCATCATTATTTAATAGTAAACTAAAAAAAATTTCTGGTAACCCAAAAAAAAGAAAAAAAAAAGAACAAATTATATATTTTTAGTATTCAACCAAAAAAACGACTAACCCATGACCCATTTTTTTTAATCCAAATTCAATAATTTTGAAAGATCCTTACCAAAAATCAAATTTTTTTTTTATTGGAGTTGGGCTTTGTAAAACATTTAATTCATTAGAAATATAATTAATATTATAATAAATTTTTTTACAATTTAATTAAAACAAAATGTAAAAGCAAATAATCTCATTACTCACATTTTTCCTTGAATTTTTTATGCAATACAATAAAATATTAAGCCATAGAAAAAAAAATATATTTTTCCATAAAAACATGTGAATAAACCTGTGTTGTTCCATGTAAATTTCATGGTTTCACCAATTTTAGTGCCCTCCCCATTAAACGAACAACATGAGTACCCTGATGGATTTTCCTTCACCTTAGCTTCCCCACTTTGACATCTTAAGCCATGGCTTGTGAGAATATTATATCTACTCAACTAGCTATCTATCTAAGAAACCAACAACATATCAAAATATAAATAAGAGCAGAAAGAGAAAAAGGAAAAAGAATACAATAGATATATGTGGTTCACCCAATTAGGCTACGTCCACGGTAAGGTTGTCTTCTATTATCTCCAGAAATATCCTACAATCTTCCAAAGAAAGCAACTACAAATAACCCGATACAAACAAAAGTATGAACACAAGAAGAGATGTGATAGTGATAAAAAAAGGCTCCCTTGACCCTATTATATACCTAGAGATGTGGAGGAATTAATCTCACATATTGAATGTGGGATAATAAAATTCTCCAAAATAACACCTCTTTATATAATAAATGGGTACAAGAGTATACTATGCCATAATGAAAATGGGATATAATGTGCTACTCTTTTACATAAGATAGTATTCAACTTCTGACATAATACAAAGACATTATTACTTTCCAAGGAATATAATATATTCCAACACTCCCCGTTAATAATGGCTGGGAGAAGGGCCCATCCTAACACTACCTAACACTAAGGAAGGAATGAGTCATTACTACTCCCCCTTGATGACAACTTCTTTCATCCCAAGAAAAGAATGAAGATACACATACTTTGCTTCTGTCAAGGATTTGGTGAAGATATCGGTTGCCTACTGCTCAGTAGGACAATACTCTAGAGAAATAATACCATTGGCAACAAGACCTCGAAATATAATGAGCATCAAGGTTAAGATGCTTTGTTTTGGAGTGATATACCGGATTGTAAGCAAGCTGAATTGCACCCTGATTGTCACATTTCAACATGGTGGACGATTTCGGAACTAGACTAAGTTTGGTAATAACATGCTGTAACCAAACGAATTCTTTAGTAGCTTCTTTGGTTGCTCTATACACTAGTAAAAAATGATGAAATTAATGACTTGGTGACTAAAAAATTTAGTCATCGCAACTATTTCAACTGAATTACTACTAAATTTGAGAAATTTTAAGTGGCCGAACTAAAAATGACTAACTTAAATGACTAATTTAGTATAGGAATAAAATATACGACTAGATAATAAGTGACTAAACTAAACATGACTAAATTAAATGACTAATTTAGTTTAGGGATAACATATATGACTAGATAATAAGGCTGAAAGTGACTAACTTAAATGACTAATTTAGTCTAGGATTAAAATATATGAATAGATAATAAGTGAAAAAATTAATAATGATTAATGTAAATGACTATTATAGTCCAAGAATAAAAATATGACCAAATAACAAGTACAACAAGTATATGAATTAGTCATTTATGTGAGTTTTTTTTAGTTGTGTTACTCCATAAATAGAAAACTGTAATTTTGATACCAAAGTGTTACCTTTCACTACAAGGGTCTCTGAATCCATTTGCAGTGTTAAAATTTAGAGGCAAAGGCGTCTCTGAATTTACAGTGTTAAAATTTTGAATACCCTTTTGTCTCTAAAGTTTAACACTACAGATGGATTCATCTACAATTAACATAATTGCATGTATCATCTATCTACTTTACACTAATTCCTTCATTATAATTTTAGTAAAGGTAATAGTTAGATAGCCAAATTAATATTTATATTTATGTTTAATCGACTTTGGCCATAAATTAGTTTAATTTTTAAACTTCATTGATTTATGTTAAAAGTGTGAGTTCATTTAAATCTAGTATTAAATCGTCATATTTGCATTAAATAAACACTAAATAGAAAAACCTAAAATATATATTTATAGACCTATTTAGTAAATAAGTATGAACCTTTTTATTTTTATTTTGGTAAGTTTTGCTAATATATTAATTTGGAAACATATAAGTACATAGTTTACAGGCAAGGTTGGTAATCTGCGCTTAACCAATCCCTACCTTTCTTACACTGATTTTGTGCTACCGCAAGGAAGGGGTTTGTCCTAAACAAAATTTGTGAGAAAATAAGACTGTGTGTGAAGTAGCGTTGATACATTTAGGAGCATGAGAGAAGGACTTGACATTATGGCCCTGTGGGCACACTTCAAAAAAACAAAAAAGAACTAAATAACAACACAAAAATATGAATCCTCATCATCACTACGGTGGGGAGCTTTCTCGAGGATGGCACAGGTTGGGGCCTGCGCGATGGCCACTTTCATGGCAACTTCCACTTCAGCAGTAGTGTGAATGGGGAGATTTGACAGTGTGCAGAGGATGGAAGAGTCCGGGTCTACTCCTTTCAGAACCTTTGTCCAAAATCTTTCAGAATCCATTATCCAAATTTTTGAGTCTTCATCTGCTTGCGCAGGTTTGTTCGGAGGTGTTGGGATGCTCTGTGAAGAGGAAGCCCTGGAAGTGAAGGTGGACCTCCTCGCACCAAATCTTCCTCTTGTCGTCGGGCTCCTAGAGGAGTCTGCGCACTGCTCCGGACCAGAAGGTTGGCTGGCAAGGGAATTTTTCGAGGAGCCCTCAAGCCATTCAAGCTAATTGTCCTCGCCGCAATGGTAGTGGCCCGGGAGAGCTCCTCATTTACCACCACAGATGGTGCGTTGGCGCAACCTGGGGGCCATTACGCACATTGGAGGGGTGGCAAGGGGAGCACAAGGACCAGAAAAATAACAGAGGCTGGGAGGCAGGTGTGTAGGATGCAATGCAACCAGCAAAGGGGATTTGTGTAGCTTCACTCTAGGACTTGGACTTCGTAGCTGATTGGTTTCAACGAACTTCCAAATCGGAGGAGCAGAGTGCAACAGAGAGCAGATGATGGATGTAAGGGGCTAAGAGTGGGAGGATATATAGGAGTGCGGATGAGGCATGTCAGAGAGGCTATGAGTGATCGGCGTGTGAGTCTCAAGCTGATGGAAAAACATAGAGGGGTAAGCGAGGTTGCAATACTAATTATGGAACATGGTCATTAATGGAGGTGAGGGTGAGGTGATGGTCCGGGTCAGGTGATACCAGGCCTGTCCATTCGGTGTTATCGATGTTTGTGTGAGGATCGTGTGAGGTGATAATTGTGAATGGATCCATAGCCGGTGGGGGATTTACTTTAGGATCTCTGCAATCTATGTGAGTTGGGCTTTGTTGTCCCCTCATGTCAAGCTTGTCACCCGTATCCAAGGAAGTATGAACCTTTATTAATTTAGGTATGAATCTTAATTAATTTTTTAATGTTTTATGAACCTTTGTTTTTTTTTAAGTCAATGTTCTATTCATGTAGGAAAAAATAAGTACATATAACTGCTTACAAAATAGGTGGTCTCACCTCGCACTACTACATTTGGCAGAAATTCCGACACTTGGTTCCGACGCTTTTGACCAAATGTCGGAAATTTTCCCAAACTTTTTCCATCCCGCCCGAAACCATCGCTATACCGACGTCTATAGAAAAGTGTCGCAATACCGACACTTAAAAACGTGTCGCAATTGCGATGTTTAGAGGAAGACATCGCAATTGCGACACCATGGCCCAAAGCGTCGCTATTGAGACGACTCTAAACGTCGCAACTGCGACATAATGTCTAGGTGTCGCCATTGCGACGTTTGGAGGCACCCGTCGTAATAGCGACGCCTTTTCCGTCGTCGGTATAACGACAGTTATTTTCGCGCTACATAAAAATACCAAACTTATTTGCGTGCTACATAAAAATTCGAAACTTATATGCGCGCTACATAAAAATGATTTTATTGTTTCGTATTTGTCGCAATAGCTACATTAACGTTTGATATCACGTGCGCATTCACCCTCTGCTCTTGCAGAACAGCATTTTCCCTCAGCATTCGTGCTCAGCTCTTGCAGAACAGCATTTGCCCTCAGCATTCGCCCTCATCGTTCGCCCTCAGCTCTTGCAGAACAACATTCACCCTCAGCTCTTGTAAAATGGTAAGTTCTTACTGCAGGCCCTTCCTCCTATAGTAGGGTTGACTCTATTTGGGTTTTTTTGGTCAATTCCATTGGATTGTGTTAGGCAGTAGGGTTCTCTCTAGATGTCAAGAATCAAGATTAAATACCCTCTATTATCTTCATCACCCAATACAAGATTTAAATTTTTCCCAAAGAAACGCTTATTAATTTGGCAACCATTATTTCTCCCTGCTTTAAAAACCCTACATTTAAATGAAAACAAGCATTGCATTTCAACTACAAAAATCTATTAGTGTTCAAATGTACATGTGTGCTACATTAATGTCTGATATCACGCCCGCATTCGCCCTCCGCTCTTGCAGAACAGCATTCGCCCTCAGCATTCGCCCTCAGCTCTTGCAAAACAACAGTCGCCTTCAGCATTCGCCCTGAGCTCTTGCAGAACAACATTCGCCCTCAGCATTCGCCCTGAGCTCTTGCAGAACATCATTCGCCCTGGATTCGCCCTTAGCTCTTTCAGAACAGCATTCGCCTTGCATTCACCCTCAACTCTTGCAGAACAACATTTTCCCTCAGCATTCGCCCTCAACGTTCGCTCTCAGCATTCGCCCTCAGCTCTTGCAAAATGGTAAGTTCTTACTGCAGGCCCTTCCTCCTATAGTAGGGTTGACTCTATTTGGGTTTTTTTGGTCAATTCTATTGGATTGTGTTAGGCTGTATGGTTCTCTCTAGATGTCAAGAATCAAGATTCAATACCCTCTATTATCTTCATCACCCAATACAAGATTTAATTTTTTCCCAAAGAAACGCTTATTAATTTGGCAGCCATTATTTCTCCCTGCTTTAAAAAACCTACATTTAAATGAAAACAAGCATTGCATTTCAACTACAAAAATCTATTAGTGTTCAAATGTACATGTGTGCATCACTTGTGTAGGGTATTCCTTTCCACTTTCACATTATCCAAGAATGTGTGCAGTATAGTTCATATTTTTTGTGATTTAGATTATCTTGAAAAAGGAAAGGTAAATTATTTCCCATGGAAAAAGAAGGTTTTCCCTTTTTATGGGTTGTTTGGACTTACGTGGAAAAATTTATGGTATGCCTTTCATATTATGTAGTTTAAATTTGAATTAACAGATTATTCTACATGAAAATATAATTACCTATGTGATGTCCTTCATCGCTAATTAAAATTATAGGGTTTCAATTTCCTAGACTCTAACTCATCTGATGCTAAATTCTAGGTTCTCATTGGTGGATCACTCTTCCATTGATTTCCTTTCCCTCTGGATCTTGTCATACTTTAAAAGTCATCAATGATACATATATTATTTCGGGTATCCCAAAAGGCTTTATAGTAGAACATATTGTGAAGTTTTTTTGACACTTGAGGATTCTTTTTAGAACTGCAACGTGGTCTATGCTATCGAGTTATATATTAAGCAACTTGTCCTTAATAACCACACTATGAGGTAGGTTCAACCAGTTTGAACTTGTTGGGACATAGCATATGAAGTTGTGTGATGATTCCATATCACAGGTCTATTATGGTGACAAAATTGAAGACACGTAATGATAGTTATTATGTTAACATTACTAGAAACATTTTGAAATTATCCATGCTATCAAGATGTCAAAATTCCAGGCATTAGGTGTCAATACTCGTAGCTAATAGATAATAATAATAATATAAAAAAATCACAACTTTATTCTTGAAATATGATTGTTACACATTGGTAACCAAGTTCATGAGTTACTATCACCCAAAGACTGCAAAACAAACTTAAAATATAAATTAAACCAACATGAGAATCAACTAAGGGTTTCTCGACAAAATCATGCCATAACCTGGCATTTTGAAACCCAAATTTGAATCCATCATAAGTAATACAATGCAAACTCAGATGGATTTTCAATGCATGTTTGCATGCTACACTTATTCTCTGTCTAGATATCATTTTTTAAATGGAACCATTAGTCGAGCCCACAGTCCTTTTTATGTGAAAAATTTCAGCTCTATTTGAGCTCTTTTTTGCTCCACCACCTCCATAAACCAGTGTTACACGGGGTCTCGCCCCCCCCACCTAGGGGTCTAGATTCCTCGCCCCCTCGCGCTCCGGGGTCTTGGGGACTTCTAGGGGATGTTTCCCTCACGCCCCCTCACGTCCCCTCACCGCCCCTTTTAGTTTATGGTTTCGTGTTAAAAGTTGATGTGCCACTTAGCATATTTGAGAATCTAAGTGATTCTGATTCAGATGGTGACATGGTTGATCTTGATATATTCGTGCAGAAGTTGGATGCAGAAACTAGTGGGGCATTAACTTGAGCATTTATGCTCATTTATCATTATGATGATATCATTTGATATTCATATGTTGTGTTTTATGTTTTATGTTTCAGACATAACTTATTTGCGTTTAAGTTTTATGTTTTAGACTTGAGTTGTAAACTTCAGTTTAAACTCTATTTTGAATCTTGATATAATATGTCATATGATATCTTAAACTTTATTTTCATTTTACATTGTTAGTAGTTACATTAATGATTATATAGTTACAAACTTACAAACTTACATGCATGATTGTATGATGTATGTTTTAACTTTTAACTTTGTTTCAATTATATGATTCATCATTCATTGATTTGTAATTTTATCATTTATGATTTATCTTTCATGATGCAAGTGTATGATGACTGTATATACATTCCTTGCAAAAATATAGTTACATTTTAAATATTAAATTTTATAATTTTTATGACCCCGACGTCCCCCCCCGTTTCCTGAAAATTGGTAGGGAGCTTTTGCATAGGCCGCTCCCGCGCTCCCTCGTCCCCTCACTCCCACCTCCAGGGGACTTGGTGGAACATTGCCATAAACATATGCAAACATATATCATGATCTTGGAATTCCATTACATATGTATGTGCCAATGTTCCATAATCATGCCCCATCATCAATTTAAGAAATTTCCATTGAATATCAAATTATGGGGGGGGGGAACTTTTTTCTGCAACATTTGGCTCAAAATCGGGGACCATCTCCGTATGAGGTGAATGAGAACTATAGATATTTGAAGAAGTAGATTAGTGCCTTTTCCTCTGGCCATGGAGTCATATACAGTCATCCATCACAAAAATTTGTCTTTGTTCATTCTCACCTTGAAAGTTGCAAAAAACCATGCCCTAATTGAAACGACACTAAATTTGAAAGATATAATAAAAATGCAAGCTAGAAGTGCCCTATTAATACAAAGGGAAAACCTTCCTACATACCCTAACTGAGATAAATTTTGATTGAATAGGAAACATGATATTTCCTATGGAGTTGATCCAACAACTTGTTAAATGTATGGGACTAAATCATGCATTTGATTTCCAGGGAAACATGCGCAAGAAGAGAAAAAGTGCAGAATTAATGGAAAATCCATACATGCCACTTATAAAAACTACACCGAAAGGTCAAAAAATACTTAAGGCCTTAACTTAATTTGAATCCAAAAATGACAAAACAGGATTAGTGAAAACACGAGTGGTGTGGGTGAACAACATAAATAAAAAGTGAAGATACCTTTCCCCAAGATGCCTTTGTCACCGTTGTATGAAAACATGTTTTCCTTTCCCTTTATACATGCAAGTGAATGCATTATAGGTATGGTGTTTTCCCAAAATAGGAGAAGCCTACTTAAATATATCATTCGTGGATTGAATGTTTGGGTGCCTTAATGTGTAATGACATGTTTCCAGGACTGAATTCAATGCAAGGCATATTTGAAACTCTAACTCTGTCTTCCGGTGTCTTATTAGAAATTATTTCAGTTTTCATTTTGCGTTTTCAAGTTAGATATTGTTTTCAAGTTTTTACATTTAAAATTTTATTGCAATGTGGCAGACTGATCAGAGCAGTGTAGGAACAACCTCGAGATGGGATGATCGCGGAAAGAGGCCAGCGGAAGAACATGTAAAGTGCCAGCATTGCTCTATCTTTAGGTATTTTAGTTATTTACATAATTGAAATAATATTAATTTTTTTCAAATATGCAGACACCTAGCCATGGTACGCCTGATGATTTCCTCTTTGAGGAAGAGCTTTCTTCATCCCTATCTCCAGTGTTCTTGTTGCGAAAAAAGGCACAAGATGCAAGGTCGGAATTTAATACTTTGATAGACGCGCCTCAAACACCTGAAACAGAAGAGAAGATAAAACAACTTATGAGCCAGCTAGAAAGATATCGGGTAATAATAAAAAGTCAAAAGGATATTTTTTTTGTTCTGCATGAGATGAATTGTGATAGTTTGATTTTTAATTTTTACATTGACTAAACTAACAAAAAGTTCTTTTGTATGTAGCGTTTTCTGGCACTTGCTGAACTCGGTGTTGGTGGTAGTGGGACACAAGGGCAAGAGATTGCCCAGCAACCCTCTCGTACACCTTCTACTCCTTTAGGTGCCAGCCAAGAAACACACCCTGCCCAAGCAGACACCCAGCCAACCGCTGAACGTGTTGGCAATGATGAGGTTGATATGGCCAACTACATTATTGCGTTTCCTGGAGCTACACGTGTCAGCTCCACAGGGACCATTAATGGCACGTTGTTGGTGAAAGATGAGGGTGTCCCTATAAAGCATGTACAATCCCAGGTAAATTTTAATATTTTAACTATTTCATGTACTTTATCTAAAACATATTTATCATTATTTTTATTTTTAAATTAATGATAATATCTTCTTTTTCTTTTGGTTTTATTCTGTGTAGGAAACAATGAGTTCTACAGGATTCTGGAGAGCCATGCGTTGGTAATTTTTGGCCCAACCATATGTACAGGGTGGAATTCCCAGAATTCCAACCTGAAAAAAGAACTTCTAGATTATCTAGAAGCCCTTTTTGGGGTCGGCACATTTGACAGAAAAGCGGTGGCTCAGGTAGCCGGCAAATATTTGAAATATACCAGGGACACCTATAGGAGGCAATTGCAATTTAACCCTAGATATGAGCGTCCTCTCGCAGTTTTAGAGAGTGAGTGGAGAGCACTCATCCATGATGGAAAAGAGAAAAGGGCAAAGAAAGAAGGAAAAATGCCAACTGGACCCGCAAGGTAAATTACAACTTTAATTCAATAGCTTTAATTTTCTTTATGTATAAAATAAAAGTGTGCTACGTCATATCTGAATTCAATATTTTGATGCTAGGTTGCCTGACACCTCAAAGGCAACCAAATCTAGGATTGAGAAAAAGGGCCATCACAAGCTCGGCCAGGGTGGCTACTTGAAATTAGCTGCAAGAATTGTAATTAAGTAGCTAAACATATTATAATTAATTGTATCGCCTTCCAACGTTTTTGTAATCCTATCAGATATGATTAAAAATACACAATCATATATAATGTAGGGTGATGAATTCGGAACAATAACTACAGAGGAAGATAAAAATATCGCTTTCCGTTTTGGCTATCAAGCTGTAGTTGAACGTCGCAGAAGCTTGGGGCAGGTCCCAAGATCTACAATGCCCGATAAGGTAAAACATTAACCTTTCAATATTTTTGTTTTCGTCCATAAATTTAATGTCTAACAACTTTGTTTAAATCAGGGGAGCAACACTACCGACGAGGCAAATAACCCGGTTTTAGAGCCAGATGTAGATGATCCTCTCGTGCAACCTGATCATTGTAGTGGGGACCAGGCCGACAATGCTGCTATCAGTGAGGGCCGTGACGGTAATTAATTTCCACTTATAATTTTTTCTAATTATACCTTGATGGTTGTCCTTATAACGTTTTTTGTTTAAATGACGGAGAATGTTTCCCTTGAGGATCTTACCACCAGAGAGGAAGACAGAAAAGGAGAAGACGAGAACACCAAATCCAACGACGACAAGTTTGGTGCACCAAGTAAATAATCTCATTGCAATTTTTTTTATTAATATTACCAAACTAGTTCAATGATATTTAAAAACTGATAATTAAAATTTAATATTATGTTGTTTTTGGAGGCGTGCCCATCCTTTGGATGAGACCGAGACATAAAGTGACAGTACGGCTAGGTCGGCGTGACAAGCGGTGCACTAGGTAAATAATCTCATTACAATTTTTTTTATTAATATTACCGAACTAGTTCAATGATATTTAAAAACTGACAATTAAAATTTAATATTATCTGTTTTTGTAGGCGATGCCCCGTCACTAGATGAGCCCAGACATCGTGAATACGCAACTAGGTCAGCAGTGCGGGTTGAAAGGCATGAAACAGGAGCAGAGCACGATGGTATTGATGATGTAATTAGGAGCTTTAAAAATAGGAAGAAGAAAAAGAAAATTTGACAATGTAAAATATTGTATTATTATAAGACAAACGTTACCATACTTGGAACGTTTTTTGCGTTATATAAAAAACTCATTTATCATACTATTTTTATGTCAAGGATTAATTGCAATGTTTCCTTGCGTAATTTTTGTTGAATTGTTTTTTTATTAGTTATTGAATTTTTTTTTTATGCTCATGAAAGTAAAAAATGAAATATAGATTGGGTATTGGGGAATTGAGAGTGATGTGAGGGGGGGGGAGGGGCCATAAGAGCTTCCACCTTCACGTGGTTGGCCCTGTTTAGTAGAGAATAATTTATTGGAGCGATTTAATATTGGAGCAAACCTCCCTCGATCCAGTGTAGCAACAAAAAAGTCACTGTTGACTTAGTTGCTACTCTTTCAGATCGTGGGAGGCTTGTTCCAAGTTCATGCGACTCCGATAAATTGTTCTTGAAACGAAGAGGAGCTTATTCAGGTATGTTTTGAAATTTTCAACATATGTTCTAACATTATCATAAGAATGCATCTTAGAGTAAAAAATACTACATCAATTACTTGTATTTATTGTATAGATAATGATGGATTTTGATTGACTTGGCGGTGCAGGTACAAATCCTCTTGCATCATGAGCAATACAACTTGTCAACCAGGGTCATGTCCAGGATATTTTTGCTTGTGCGCTTGACCAGGTTCGTAATGTCACATTTTGTAAGTTCCTTTACGGTTCATAATTCAATATTAAGCTTGTTCATGATTATTATCTAGGTTTTTTGTATGTGTTTTTTCATCTATTTGATTGTAAGCAACTCTGCATGTTTCCTGTTGTTCACTATGATTTCTCCCATTACCACTCCCGGGATGAATCCGACTTTATTGTTACATAGGTTACTTTATTGTTACTATGATTTCTCCATTTACGATTTCATAGGTTACATCATGTAAAGTTGTCGATCTCAGGTTGGTGATGAGCTTTAGTTCTCCAGATTTGGGGCTTTTCTGATATTTTCTCCCTCATGTCATTCTTGCATCACCTCGTTGTTTGAGCATGCCAATTTTCTACCACTTGTACCAATTGGCACATGTCAATCTCTGAGTGGTGCCACATTTCACCTATTTTCAGTGAGAGTTTAGGGTTTCTCTAACATAGCTTCAGAAATCCGATTCAGTGCCTGCTTGAATATTGTCACATAATACTTATGGTTTGGATTGATGAGCATGTTCTGAATGGTTGGTTGATTCATAAGAACCACCCATATAGTCATCTTGATATATTTCAGAAGATTTCTCGGGTTTCCTTTTTCACCGTTTCTAGTGGGTGGGATGGTGTGGGGTGATCCATCAATACTGGTGCTCTTGTAGTAGGGAATTTGTTTTTGGCGATATAAAGGAGCATTTGATGTAGATATCCCATTGGATGCATTCATAGATGGGCACGAGAGGTCAAGAATTTAAATTAAAAATATGCAACCTCTAGCATGGCAACTTGAAGGCCGCGAGAGACATTGGTTAAAGATTGTTTTGTGCTGGCCTTAATATAGTCATGATTTCTTTCTATTATCTTAATGCAAATATATAGTCCGGTCTCATTAAAATGAGGATTGTGGTTGTATTTCTCTTTGGTTGTTTCTCTCTTAATGCTCGAGAAGTTGCCAAAAGTTGCGATAGTTGTTTAGTTTGCCTGTTACAACTTAAAAGTGGTTTTTAGCAATGGGAGTCATGTTTTTTAAGGTTCATACTAATATGAAGATCTTGTAATTCTATATTCAGCATAAGAGAAGATGGCCTCTGCTTTGGGCGGTATGACAAAAATTGCCACATCTACCTCATTGGGTAACAATGGAAAGGGGAATAAGTTGGGTGCAATGTTTGATAATTATGGCAGACAATTGTCTTCTCTTTCAGTTTTTTCACCCATTTCCTTTAATCGCTCAAGCAGAAGAGGGACTCTGAGATTACGCGACAGAGAGAAGGTAGTTAATACAAGAGCTATGGAAAAGGAGTTTTACTTCAACAAGGATGGCTCGGTGACAAAAAAATTGCAGGTCAGAGAAAAAATTATGTTTAAAGGAAGGTCACCTGCACGTGAAACTTCACTGCGGTGGATCTTTCCTTGTCCACTTATATTCGATTTTAATGTGTTATTTTAATTTTTCATGGAGGTTTGTTTTGGCATATGGTTTGGCATTCAATTGCACACTTACTGAAAGCATTGTCAATTTGTCTTGCAGGCAGTGTGAACAAACTTGCTGATCTTGTTGGAGTCACCCTTGGGGTGAAGGGCAAAATGTTGTCTTGGAGAGCAAGCATGGTTCTCCGAAAATAGTTAATGATGGTGTGACGGTAGCTAAGGAGGTAATTTGTAGATGTGTGCTCTGGTTTTCTTTTTAACGTTGTATTAGTTCCCCCTCTTAAATGTCTTAGATTTGGTAGGCATAATTTGAAAACTCAAAGGTGAAAGGAAAAATATTTGTTACCCAGTGGTCTACTTGGCCTATGGACTAGCCACATTAGAGTAATGCATAAATATTTTCACAACAATAAAAGGAAAGGGTTATGGCCGAGTCAAATTTTATTGTTATTGACAGTGTAATGAAATGTATCTCAATGCTATGGTTTTGGCCTTTTTATTGGTTGAATTAGAGGACCCAATTGAAAATATTGGGGCCAAGTTGGTAAGGCAAGCTGCGGCAAAGACAAATGATTTAGCTAGGGATGGAACCACAACATCTGTTGTTCTTGCACATGTTGGAATATTGAAAAATTCTAGAACAATGAATGGAGAATAAATCTCCCTTCCTCTAACACAGAAAATAAAAATTTCTTTGACAGGAGACAAAGTTTCAATACTTTGAAAACAAACTTCTATTCCCTTCAATAACTCAAAAAAAAACTATTACACTACTTCCTCACTGAGAGGGATTACAAAATTATGACTGCTACAAAACGCGGTGCATAAAACCAACTCACTGTCTGTTCAAAACAAACATACTCTGTCTCTAAAACACTCTGCTGTGTTTTTCCCTTTCGCACTGCTGTGCATACACACTTAAAAAGTTACACTCAGTCTTTCACTTTTTACACACTGCTGTGTAATAAAAAATTTATGTACTGTCTATAAAAAAAACTACCAAGCTTTTTCGACCTTTTTATTTTTATATGACGTAACATATAAAACATATTATAATAAACCCTCTTTTAAAAAAAATAAAAATAAAACTAAATTCTCTGGCCCACCTTTCATTTCGCATATGATATATATATAACATATGTATATATTAAACTATAAAAACATTAAAGAACCCTTTCCGTCGGACTTCAAAAGTCTGAATAGATTGAATTTCAAACCAATTTCGCGTTCCAAAATGGGATGCTGACGTCTGCCTAATTTTAACTCGAATTCTCAATCCAATGTGCCCTATAAAAAATTCGGGTCCGGTTTTCAGGTTTTCAGATTCCCTTCAATTTCATGCGATTCAATATTAATGCTCCACGTGTCCTCCTTTTGAATTTACAAAACTGTCGGGTAAATTTATGTTTGTTTAATTTCTGGTTGGTGAATTGCGTTAATGCTGTTTGTTGTGTTTAAATACAATCCTGTACAGAAATATGGCTGTGGCCGTCTACAAAAAAAACTTGCAGGAATTTTAAATGTTGAATTAAATTTCTGGATGGCATGCAAGCAACCTCCAAAAAAAAATGTTGCTGCTGCATCCGTCCTTCTGCTGCAGTAGTTGAAGTTAAAATTCAATAGCACAGGGTTTAATAAGTGAGGGTGTAAAGGTAACTTTTTGTCGATAGTACTAGATTAAGATCATCTATTCATTTTTGTAGGGTATTCTGGTGTTTGGTTTTTTAGTTTTGGGTTGGGCTTATTGAGTCTAAGATAGTTTTTGAGTGAAAAAATTGCTATCAGGTATTAAAAAATTTTGGTTCTTTTGTCAGAATTTATGAGCTTGTTAGGAAATACAAAATTGACAATGGTTGTATCTTAAATTTGTGGAAAATAATTTGAAATGAAACCTTTTTGTTTAGGTTGTTGCAGCAGGTGCAAACCCCGTTCAAATTACTAGGAGCATTGACAAGACAATAAAGGCCCTTGTTTCGGAACTCAAAATTTTGTCAAAGGAGGTAAACGTTTGCCTTTTGAGTAGGCTGGTTTTCCTTTTTGCTGATGGTTTGGTGTATCTAATTGAATTAGTTGCCTAAGGTATTTTTGGTTGCAAAATCCTTTTCATTTTTCATACAGTATTGGCCTTGTGGAATACATTTGATTGTGTGGTCTTGCTAGATCTACAACATTTATCGTTGTTTAGTCTTATGTCCGAGGTGCACTTTTATTATGGAAATAGTTGATGCAATATTGTCATTTAATCCTTACCGCAGGGTAGCATGTTGAGAAGTTTCTTGTGAAACATTTGGTATTCAAAATGACACTTGATCCTATACAACATCATGCACTTCACTTCAAAATTCATATTCAAAGTGTGCCAGACAATTCTTGCAAAATTTCAAATATTTATGTTGTTTTAAACCATTATCTTTTTCATGTATTGGATGCTGAAAATGAGAAAAAGACTTTGGTATGAAACCAACTGGTGAATAATTTCCAGCGAAACAACCACTTCGAAGACATGATTTAGAAGTAGAACATATGTACTTATGAAGCATAGAAAGATATCCTTGATGCATTGTCAATGTTTGGCTAGGGTTATTTTTCGAGAAAATAACTCCTTATTCCTAGAATAGTGATCTTCAATACAAGTAAATGCCAGAGAAGAGAGATCATCGTGTGATGCAACAAAACTGAAATTGGACCCCCAAGGAGAGCTAGTGTGTCTACAATCGCTCTGTCAGCATTTTCCCTTGGTTTACCCCGTTCTTTTCCTCCAGCCTGAGTCTTAATTGAATTCTTCTTTCTTCGGGTTTATTTATCAAATTCGTAGAATTTGATAAACAAATACTATCCACAATGGTTGGAATTTAATTTATATTCTCGACTTTATATTATCTCCAATCCTTATAACCAATGTTTAACTTTCAACACTTTGTATTTATACTCCACGTTTCTTTTTAAATAAATAACTTGTAATGAACTTTCGGCTCTATATTTCACCACCCGGCCTTACAACAATCACGCTCCAGACTTATGCTAATTATCCGCCAATCGTTTAATTAAACAATTTCATTATACTCCGGCCCCACCTATATATATCAATAACCAATCAAACACTCGTATTGTACCTGGCTATCCTCCGCACACCTTAGTTAACCTCCGGGCAAGTTCAACGTGCGACCACCGTCCGATGGCCCTTCTCCAAATCAACGACTCTTGGCAATTTCGCTCGGCTTCCAACGTCAGGCTTTAACGTGCGATGGCGCGGGTTAAACGGTGGTTTTCCGGGGGTCACTTCGCTACGTGTCGCATTCCCTATGGAATCGATCGCGAATAGGAAATACCGCCTACTCCGCAAAAGCGGTGCGATATGGGCAACCCGCTTTTGTGATTCCGCTCGTGGTTTTGGTAGAGGGCTTGACCACGGGTGCAAGTCTGGTTCCGCTATCCTTTTGTTTGTTAACTCATGTCCAATCCTTGGGTCAGGTTCCGAAAGAACAACAGTTTTGTCTCTTTATTAAGCGGGATTTTTATATTTGAACAGTTTTCACGACCTTGGTTCTCTACACAGACCTCGTCTTGGATATTTTTACATAAAAATGATTGTTCTCAATAATTATTTATATAAATTTTCCACATGTTTAGTGTGGTATTCCCATGATTTATTATAAATATGTGTATTATCAAAGAAAACCAACACAAATTTTATAAGATGGGATCAAACAAAATTGTTCTTGAGTCGAGCCCGCCGGACTTCAAACGACGATAAACCATAATTCAAACCAAATTCGCGTTCCAAAATAGCCTACTGACGTCAGCCAATTTTGTGACGTGAATTTCTTATCAAATTCGCCCTAATATTTTATGGGTCCAGATTTCCACTGCGCGAGCGGCCCAAACAAAGATCTGCTCCAATCAATTTCTGCCACGTGTCCTCAATAAAAACTTGCCCTGCTCCCTGCTGTGGGTGCATTCGATGGCGTTTAAGGTGATGGGACATGGATATGGCGATTTCATATCAATCGCATTAACATTTAACGCTGTTCAATTAAATTTTCACATCAAATCTGCACTAATTAATTTTTAACACTGTTCAAGATCGGACCTCCACTCCTCTTAGCGATTCCGCACGCTCCAATTTGATCCGGCCTTTGGCTCTCATTATTAATGATTAGAGATTAATTATGACGGGCGTCCTTTGATTGCATTGTAGACGGGTCAAAAAAATGGCATTTAGCCATGGTTTTTTAGACAAGCCGGTTGCTGGATTACACTGCCTGCTAACTGTGACGATAAGGAGAAGTGGCCAGCTGAACTTCTGCCTAGACGTTGCTGCATATTTGCATTTTTCTCGTTTCTGTCTCTGTCTATCTTCCTCTGTTAATTGCAATTCTGCTTCTTCATCTCCTCTTGTGTCCACTGCGCCTGAGATTGCACCCATGCCTCGCGTGCGTCATAGGATGCATTGCCGCAGGGGGAGCACTAGACGTCAACCCCGGCGCGCTCCCTCCAGCCCCTCAACAGAGTCGACTTCCGGCCAGTCCAGTGATTATTACTTAGGTCGATATCCAAATACTAGGAGTGGGCGGGGTCGGCTTGTAGCATCTGGCCACCGTATGGATTCCCCTACTCCTGGCTTCCCCACCGTTAGTTCACCTTCTCCCACGACGCGCACTGCGCAATTTTCCTTTAATTTCTCTCTCAACCGCCCAAGAATCACGGCTTTAGTCACTGTGGTCTTCCGCGAGGAGGCCCAAACGGAGGAAGAATGCACCCGTCCGGCGGGTCTGAGCTCGGAAAAAGCCGGCCAGCATTCGGGCCTTCAGGAGGGGAGCCGTGGCATGCATGTGGAGGTAGCACCTAGCGATCCTGGACCTTCCGAAGGATGGTGCCGAATCGTGGAGGAACCAGCGGAGGATTAGTTTGGTTAATTTGTTTTTCTTGCTTAGCGGGCCCAGTTAATTGGGCTGCTTTTAGTTTATTTTACTGTGCTGGACCTTTAAGTAATATTTTTGAATTCTGTAAATTAAACGTTCAAGACTGGTTTCCCCGTATGAGGGCGGTCTTCTTAATTTTTTGATTTTTTGATGACAAATTTGCCATGAGTATGGCCAGGCAATGTTTTTGACTTCGGTGTAATTTTATTCGCAATGTTAATAGATTAACTTTACTTTGAATTCTCACATGATTAGCGTTTTTCTTGATCTGTCCAAGGATTTTGGGTACTTTAATTTGTATTTGGAACAATGGACGTCGGTACTCTATCTGTTGCTTTACTTTTCTACATACTACTATTTCACTTTCTTATAGATGCCTCGGGCATATTTGAATGCTTTCTCAGATTGTCGATAATCTCCATGTGGACCGTTACTGGATTTTATATCATGTCCCTGTATGTGACATGGGGTATTTTCTATCATTGTCTGGGGTGGGACTTCCACTTTTCTGGATGGATATTTGGGTTCCAATCTTCAGATGTGAAAATGTAATGACTTCATGGACTGTTTTACTTCATATAATATATTCAAAATAGCGCTTTTTCTCTTCTGAAAAAAAAAATGATTAATTTTTATCATTCTGCCTTCAAAACTAGCGATGCTGGTCTATGTTGCTAGTTTATTGATATGGTCTGATGGTCTTTTTATATTTTGGACATATCACACTCCTCACATGATTAGCGTTTTTCTCTGTTCAAGGATTTTGGGTACTTTAATTTGTATTTGGAACAATGGATGTCGGTACGTACTCTATCTGTTTCTTTACTATTCTACATACTGCTATTTCACTTTCTTATAGATGCCTCGGGCATATTTGGATGCTTTCTCGGATTGTCGATAATCTCCATGTGGACCGTTACTGGGTTTTATATCAAGTCCCTGTATGTGACATGGGGTATTTTTCTATCACTGTCTGGGGTGGGACTTCCACTTTTCTGGATGGATATTTGGGTTCCAATCTTGAGATGTGAAAATGTAATGACTTCATGGACTGTTTTACTTCATATAATATATTCAAAACAACGTTTTTTCTCTTGTGAAAAAAAAATTATTAATGTTTATCACTCTGCCTTCAAAACTAGCGATGCTGGTCTATGTTGCTGGTTTATTGATATGGTCTGATGGTCTTTTTATATTTTGGACATATCACACTCCTCACATGATTAGCGTTTTTCTCTGTTGCGGGATTTTGGGTACTTTAATTTGTAGCTTTACTATTCTACATACTGCTATTTCACTTTCTTATAGATGCCTCGGGCATATTTGGATGCTTTCTCAGATTTGTCGATAATCTCCATGTGGACCGTTACTGGGTTTTATATCAAGTCCCTGTATGTGACATGAGGTATTTTTCTATCACTGTCTGGGGTGGGACTTCCACTTTTCTGGATGGATATTTGGGTTCCAATCTTCAGATGTGAAAATGTAATGATTTCATGGACTGTTTTACTTCATATAATATATTAAAAACAACGTTTTTTCTCTTGTGAAAAAAAAATGATTAATGTTTATCACTCTGCCTTCAAAACTAGCGATGCTGGTCTATGTTGCTGGTTTATTGATATGGTCTGATGGTCTTTTTATATTTTGGATATATCACACTCCTCACATGATTAACATTTTTCTCTGTTCAAGGATTTTGGGTACTTTAATTTGTATTTGGAACAATGGACGTCGGTACTCTATCTGTTGTTTTACTATTCTACATACTGCTATTTCACTTTCTTATAGATGCCTCGGGCATATTTGGATGCTTTCTCAGATTTATCGATAATCTCCATGTGGACCGTTACTGGGTTTTATATCAAGTCCCTGTATGTGACATGGGGTATTTTTCTATCACTGTCTGGGGTGGGACTTCCACTTTTCTGGATGTATATTTGGGTTCCAATCTTGAGATGTGAAAATGTAATGATTTCATGGACTGTTTTACTTCATATAATATATTCAAAACAACGTTTTTTCTCTTGTGAAAAAAAAATGATTAATGTTTATCACTCTGCCTTCAAAACTAGCGATGTTGGTCTATGTTGCTGGTTTATTGATATGGTCTGATGGTCTTTTTATATTTTGAACATATCACACTCCTCACATGATTAGCGTTTTTCTCTGTTGCAGGGTTTTGGGTACTTTAATTTGTATTTGGAACAATGGACGTCGGTACTCTATCTGTTGCTTTACTATTCTACATACTGCTATTTCACTTTCATGGACTGTTTTACTTCATATAATATATTCAAAACAGCGTTTCTCATCTTTTAAAGTTTCAAATTTTTTTTTTTTAAATTGAACCCTCGTCAGTCTGGCGCCTTGTAGGCAATCGAGCTGAGCACAGCTAAGCATCGGAAGAGGCGGTATGAAAGCGTCCGGACCATTTCGCCAGTGCGGCCAGTTACAAACGTCGGAAGAGCGACATTCCAAACGTCGGACCACATATCGTCGGAATTGCAACAAATTACAAACGTCGGAAGAGCGACGTTCCAAACGTTGGACCACATATCGTCGACATTGCGACATCTTACAGACATCAGAAGAGCGACGTCCAAAACATCGGACCACAATGGGTTGGAATTACGACGGCTTTTAGGCATCGGAAGCACGACGTTCCAAACGTCGAACCACATTTCATCGGAAGTGCGATAGTTTACAAACGTCGGAGGCGCGACGGTTTGTGAGACGTCGGAAGAGTGACGCTTGTTCGGAAGCGACGGAAGAGGTGTCGATAGTGCGACACTTTTTACGTGCGTCGGAACTGTGACGGCAGGACAAACCACGGTTTGTCCGCCCTCGATCTGTCGCTCTTGCGACGACTATGTGTCGTAATAGCGACGAATTGGCCGTCGGAATTTCCGCCAAATTTTCTAGTGTCGACTAGGTATGTTGACCAAAATTTGCACCAAATGAAAAAAATACAAAAGAGAGACTAGGGACATAGTCCATAAATGGTTGGGCTAGAGGCACCAAAACATAGATAAAACATAAAGAACACCAGATATCATACTAGTCTTCCAACGTGATGGATGTAGGGTTGTCCGGGGTTGTTCCTGGAGGTAGTAGAGGACAAAAGTCACACTGAACGTTCCCTTCAAAGGGCACCAAGAAAGTCTTGATCTTTTTTATTTTCTCATGATTGTGTTGATTTTGGTCTCACCAAATCACTACCAGTCTCTTCCGGACTTGGCACTGTAAATAGTGCATTCGGTCCAATGTTGTCATCTACTCTGCATGCTCCTCAGACACATGGAATTGCATAAATTTTGGTTGGTAGCAACCACTAGTAAGTCTACACATTTACAATTTAACTCCTACACAATTGTTGATAAGTCTTAGTAAATATGTTTATTTACATCTTATTCTTATCCATTTTTTATGCAAAGACTTGCTTAAATGATGGGAAGTAATTGATGGTAATTGTGTTATTTACTTCCTTCAAAGCTTAAGAATGAAAAATGACTACAAAAATATCTAAAAACAGCACACGAGTATCCATCCAATCAAATGTTTGAAAATTTTCCTAATAATATTGAAAAATAAATATTTATTTTTCAAAGTTGAACATTACAAGTTGCAGGGGTCAATACTAAACTAATAGTTTTCAACAAACAAATTGATTACTAGAGCTCTCCCTTGGTAGAGACTAGTAAAGCATTGGAAAACTCCTAAAATATTATGGGTTGAAATAATTTGTCATATTTATGACACCAAGAAACACCAAGAGAGTTTGATGCAGACCCGCTGCAATAAGGTCAAAGTATGCTGCGAAATTGAGTTTTTAAATTCCTTACAAAATCCCCTTACTTTGTAACAAAGTTAAATCCTTGGAAGTTATCAACATACATACTTGTGTGATCGACAACGGAGTTCTTATAACATACACAGACCTAAACAAATAACGCAAACCAATTCATAAACCAAACAAAAATTCAAACCCGCAAGATTTGCTTCTGGAGGGACCCACACAACTCTTGACCAATCAACATGCGATTTCACTTCGCACAAAATACAAATTAACTTGACACGTTAAAGTCTATTCCCTGTGACTTACAATTTTGTGCCGTGGTGACATGTGTCCTCCACTTCACATTGCAAAATTTTAAACTTAGCCCATGACGGTCCTTAGCGCTAACACCTAAACTTTGTGATGTGTGGTCACCACTTCAATCTCCATTGTTGGATTCTACAGGATCGAATGGCCCCCACAACTCCCTCTCCACACCACTTCACATCGCAAGTTATTAAACTTAACTTGCAAAATATCTTAACCGCTATTCTTTGGGATGTGTGATGTCTCTTCCCCTGCAATGTGATCTTCCACCATTGGTCGGTTGGATCCAATGGCCCTCGTCGCGCCTGCAAATCCGATTGATATATGCTTTATAGTCAACACAATATTACACACAACAAAGAATATGCAAGGTCTATAGACCTACAATGCCTGCAAATCTGATTTGTATTCTTGTTGTGCGTCTCAAATATAGGTATTTTATTTCAACAGAGATTCAAATAATTAATTTAAAAATAGGGAGCCCAATAAAAGCACAAAACACTTGGATTAATCTTGGAAATAAAGTACTCTTCTAAAACAGAGATTCCGATCAAACACAAAACACTTGGAAATAATTTCAAAAATAGAAAACATAGAGCCAAGCCCTCATATCGCTAGTTTCTACATTTACTTCTGCTCCTCTATTCTCTCCTTTCTCACTATCGATGGTAGAACCCCACAATGGTGGATTTGGTTCATTTTTATCCCTTTCCCCAAAATCCCCACATGGTTCAGAAAATGTCAATCAGTTTCAAAATATTTTATTCAACTAAAAAATTAACTAATCCTAATTTAACAATTCCTTTATTCCGCAATTACAATGGATGATTTAGCCCACTTTAACTTAAACAAAATACTTTAAAAAAACTAAATTCTTCAAATTCTTAGACTGCTGACCCTCTTTCCAAGCCACAACATGTGACCAACTTGTCACAATGTTGGCTCTACCTTAATGCTTCTGCATTAGGCTCCTGAGGTAAATTAAATTCATGGCTCCTGTCCATGATCTCTTCAACAGAGTACCTTGCTGTTAGGTCCCTATATTACTAGTTTAGTCCCTCATTGTTATTAGTGTAGCCCCCTTATTATTATTTTTGTACCCCTGTAAGCCCAATATTGTTATTATTGTGCCCTTACATTATTATTGTTAGGTCGGCAAGGATTATATTGTGGCCCCATGGACTCCTATATATAGAAGGAGGTTTTGGTCATTTGTATCATCAAATAATTGTTCATTTATGTAATGTATTAGAGGTTTTCCCCTTGAAGTGGTTGATTTCTAAGGCATTGATCTCTCTTTTCTTCTATTTTTGGAGCTGGTTTCATAACATTTGGTATTAGCTTTGGATTCTAGGGTTTCGCTGGTCCAAAAAGGTCATCGTGGAATTTTCGCTATAACAGTTTTTCTACAAAGGTTCAGAAGCTGAAATTTTTGTAGAGCGAAGCCGAAATCCTAAGTAACCTCGTGGAAAAATTTCAAATCTTGGTTCACAACATTTTCGAAGATATGATCTGTGCAAGTTAGGGATTTTTGCAGGCTCCTGAATTTAACCTAAACCGGTCATCATGGAATTTTCTCTACACCTTTTTTTCTACGAGGGTTCATAAGCTAAAATTTTTACAGAGTGAAGCTAAAATCCAGAGGAACATCTTGGAAAAATGTTAGAGCTTTATTTGCAATATTTTTGGAGATAGGGTATGTGGAATTTAGGTATTTTTCATGCTCCCAAATTTCATCTCAAAGAGGTGATCGTGGGAAAATTGTCATAACTTTCTCTCTAAGCATTGGATTAGAATTATGTAAAAAAGTGGCTGAAAGAACAAGGGTTGTAGTTTCCTCTGTATCTATTTCAGAGCCAAAGGAGGAAATAGTGACACGTGGCATTTTTTACAAGGTCGCTCTACTGAACCAATCCATAACTAGGTCATTATGGGAGATTGGGAAAAACTTTGCCTTGAATAATCCAAATCAGGTGACACCTGTGGAAATTTAAAGAAGCTTCAAAGGGATACTATAGGGTCAAATTTCAGATATTGAAGATTGAAAATAACGGATATAATTCAGTTTCAATATTGATCTCCTCAAAATCAATAAAAAAGGTGTGTATTTTTTTTTTGAATTACATAAGTCTTGTGTGAAAAATCATTTCCAATTGATTCCAAGGGAATATTGTAGAATAGATATCAATATTCGGTTATAAAATTCCCCCTAAAAATAATTTAACACCCATTAATCCTTTAGAAGGATCTACTATGAATCATGAAGACGAAGAATTGCAACATGACATATCAAAATTACAAGAGAAAGTGCACCCAATTTCACTCTCACAAAGAGCAACAAAAAATTAAATGGAAGTTTTGAAGAAAGGTGCGGAAGCTAAGATGGATGGTTTGAAGAAAGGCATGGAAGCTACGATGGATGGAATGGAAGCTAGCATGGAAGCTAAGATGGATGACATGAAAGAAAACATGGAAAACATGAAGAATGATCTAAATGCACACATGGAAGGTTTGACAAAGTTGATACAAGAAATGTTTCCTAATGCCGAAAAGATAGTAGAGGAAACTAATGATGAGAAAAAAATAAATGTTAATCATGATTTCATAAACTCTAATGTTGGATGGAAGAACCACCATATTTCAAAGATGGATATGAGGAAGTTTGATGTCAAGGATTCTGTAACATGGATACTACAAATGGAGCAATGTTTTGATCTCAATAATGTGCAAAACACACAAAAGGTACGCATTGCAACTTTACATTTAGAACAAAATACATTTGTATGGTATAGATGGCTTTTCTCCAATAAAAAAATTGTCACTTGGTCAATTTTTATGGAGGAAATGATTTCACATTAGGAGGATACAAAAAGCAACACCTTATTTAGCCAATTGATAAATCTCAAACAAAAGGGTTCAGTGGTGGATCACATTGAGGACTTCCAAAAATTGAATATAAGGGTAACTGATATTCCAAAGGAACACAGGATTGATGTCTTCATAGGGAATTTAAAGGATAATATCCAACATGAAGTTCGCATTTGGGAACCTGATTCATTGGAAAAGGCATTCAGGTTGGCAAGAAAAATTGAATGTAAAATATGGCGACAAGGAAGCCTACCACTCACATATATAAAGATGGAAGTGTTGCTACTCCTAGAATTCCACAACCTACAAGTTTGACACCACAAAAATTGGAAGAAAAAAGAGAAAAAGGGCTTTGCTACAGTTGTGATAGCAAATACAAAAAAGTTCATAAGTGTGCTAAGAAGAAATTATTTTACATATATTGTGAAGAGGAAGAAGAAAATGAACAAGTATCTTCAAAAGAAGAGGATATACACTAGGAACCAGCCCTAGAAGAGGAAGAAATGAGTCAGACCATATCATGTAATGCATTGGTAGGAATTACCACTCCTCAAACTCTCAAGATAGAAGGGTATATCAAGAAGAAAAAGGTAATAGTGTTGATTGATTTGGGTAGTACCCATAATTTTATTCATTTTAAGGTAGCCAAGGAATTGAATTGTTTCCTATACCCAGCACCAGAATGTCAAGTGATGGTTGCAAATGGAGGAACTATAAATTGCTCTAGAAAATTTCGTAGTATGAAGATAACCATGGGGGAATATGTAATGAATAGTCCAATGCTTTCCATTCCAATGGGAGGTGTTGATGTTGTACTAGGAGTACAATGGTTACAATATTTAGGGACGATATCTTTTAATTTTCAAGAAATTTTCTTGAATTTTTTTTCAAAAGGAAAGGAAGTCAAATTACGGGGTATCGAAGGGGAGCCAAGAAAGATAATAAGCTATAATTTCATGAAAAAACTTCTGAAGAAAGATCAACGAGGAATAATTGCACAATTATGCTCACTAGAGGTTCTAACATCAAAATCATCTATTTCTGCAGATCTCCAAAAAGTCTTGGACAATCATTCCAAGGTGTTTGTAACTCCCAAAGGACTCCCACCTATTTGTGATCATGATCATGCTATTCATTTGATTCCAGGAAGTGTTCCTCCAAACATCAGGCCTTATAGCTATCCTTATGTCCAAAAGAGCGAAATTGAACGTATGGTTGCAGAAATATTAGAGGCTAGTACGATTCAACCTAGTCAAAGTTATTTCTCTACTCCAGTAGTATTGGTGCACAAGAAGAATGGATCATGGTGCATGTGTTTGGATTATAAGGAGCTCAATAAGCTCACCATTAAAAATAAATTTCCCATTCCTTTGATTTATGAATTATTTTATGAATTACATGGAGCAATTTAATTTACCAAGTTGGATCTTCGTTTAGGATATCATCAAATTAGAATGAAGACTAAGATATTATAAAAAAAAGATTTCGAACTCATGAGGGTCATTATGAATTTTTGGTCATCCATTTTGGCCTTACCAATGCACCTTCTACATTTCAAGGGTTGATGAATTCCATTTTCAAACCCTTCCTTAGAAATTTTGTGCTAGTATTTTTTGATGATATACTAATCTACAGCAGGTCTTGGAAGGATCATGTTGAACATGTTGACAGGGTGCTCAAACTATTGTAGGAGAAACAATTATATGCAAAAAAATCCAAATGTTTCTTTGGAGTACAAGAGGTGGAATATCTGGGTCATATTGTATCTCACGAGGGTGTTAAAGTAGACCCTAACAAAATTAATGCCATTAAGGAATGGAAATTCCCCACAACCATAAAGCAGTTGCGAGGATTTCTCGGGTTAACAGGGTATTATCGCAAGTTTGTTAAGAATTATGGGAGAATAGCAGCACCTCTAACAACATTATTGAAGAAAGATGCATTTTCATGGACTCCTGAAACAACTAAGGCCTTTGAACATCTTAAAGAGGAAATGTGCCTAGCACCAGTCTTAGCTATGCCAGACTTCACAAAAACCTTTATTGTGGAATGTGATGCCTCAGGAAATGGAATTGGTGTTGTTTAATGCAAGAAGGAAGACCCATTGCTTTTGAAAGTCGTCCAATCAAAGGAAAGTATTTACAGAAACCTATTTATGAGAAGGAAATGTTAGCAATACTGCATGCACTAAAGAAATGGCGAACTTACCTAATGGGAAGACACTTCAAGATAAAAAATGATCATGATAGTCTTAAACACTTTTTGGAACAAAGACTATCTTCAGAAGAGCAGCAAAAATGGGTCACAAAGATGTTGGGTTATGACTTTGAAATAATCTACAAAAAGGGAAGCTAAATGTTGTTGCAGATGCACTCTCAAGAAAGAATGAAGAGGTGGAAGCATTGCTTTGTGCCATTTCTATTATCCAACCAGATTGGATAACCGAAGCAAGAGATGAATGGAAGAAGGACGAAGAAGTGTGGACACTCATTCAAAAGTTGCGACAAGATCCTAGTACATCTGATACATTTAGTTGGAAAAATGATTCGTTATGGTACAAAGATCGCTTATATATTTGTAAGAATTCCCAACTAAAACAAAAGATTATTTTGGAATTGCACACTTCTCCTTTAGGAGGACACTCAGGATTTTTAAAAACTTACCACAGGGTGAAGAAAGAATTTTTTTGGGATGGCCTTAAATCTGATATTCAAAAGTTTGTGGCGAAATGTTTGGTTTGCCAGTAGAATAAAGTGGAGACAATTAAGACCCCGAGACTTCTACAACCTTTATCCATTCCAAGTCAACGTTGGGAGGAGATTTCAATGGATTTTATCACAGGTTTACCTAATTCTGAAGGAAAGAGTGTCATCAAGGTGGTAGTTGATATAATTACCAATTATGCACACTTTTGTGAATTATCTCATCCATTTAAAGCAAGTACAATTGCTACTAAATTTATGGACACAATTCAAAAGCTACATGGAAACCCAAATATTATTGTGAGAGACAGAGATCCCATTTTTATTAGAAAGTTTCGGATGGAGTTATTTTCTTGTTTGGGTACTCAATTAGCTCATAGCTCATCTTATCATCCTCAATCCAATGGTCAAACTGAGATAGTGAATAAATTTTTGGAAGGATATCTTTGTTGTTTTGTATCTGATAAACAAACATAATGGGTCAAGTGGTTACCTCTCGCTGAATGGTGATATAACACTTCCTTCCATACTACAGTAGAAATGAACCCATTTATGGCACTTTATGGATATAATCCACTATCCATCACATCATATTTAAGAGAAAATTCTAAGGTTCAAGCAGTGGAATATCACATCGAGCATCAACAAGAAGTTCTCCAACTCTTAAAGGATAACCTGTGCCAAAATCGAATGAAACAACAGGCAGATCAACATCGCAGCGAGAGAAGTTTTGATGTAGGAGACTAGGTATTTTTACGTCTACAACCATACAATAAAATTTCCCTCAAGCAAGCTAATAAGGATAATAAATTATCACCAAAGTACTATGATCCCTACAAGGTGTTGCAAAATATTGGTACTATGGCATACAAATTGGAGCTTCCTGCTTCTTTGCGAGTGCATCCAGTTTTCCATGTTTCATGCTTAAAGAAGGTTATAGGTGAAAATCTTCCAATTCAAACAATATTTCCAAAACTTGATGAGGAAGGAAAAATCATATTTGAACCTGAAGCAGTCACGGAAACAAGAACTCAACAGCTACGAAATCATTCAATTTTAGAGTATCTCATCATGAGGAATAACTTGCCCATTGAAGATTCTACATGGGAGGATGAGAATTTTATACAGAAGCACCCAGAGCTACTCAAGCATTGACGACAACACTTTTTTGAAAGACAGGGGCATGTTAGGTCCCTATATTACTAGTTTAGTCCCTTATTGTTATTACTGTAGCCCCCTTATTGTTATTGTTGTACCCCTGTAAGCCCAATATTGTTATTATTGTGCCCTTATGTTATTATTGTTAGGTCAGCTAGGATTATATTTTGGCCCCATGGACTCCTATATATAGAAGGAGGTTTTGGTCATTTTTATCATCCAAGAATTGTTAATTTATGTAATGTATTGGAGGTTTCCCCCTCGAAGTGGCTGATTTCTAAGGTGTTGATCTCTCTTTTCTTCTATTTTTGGAGCTGGTTTCATAATACTTGTGCTTTGAATTTGGGTAGCATCCAAGAAAGAACAATCCTCTACAGGATGGTCCTTCCATTTTATCAGATACTCTAAATATTCTTTGTTTCATGTCTTCCTGTCCACCTGTGTGTCCAAAATCTATTCAATTTCCAAAGGCTGTGATAGAGGGATCTGTTTAATCCATGATTTCTCTTCATCCTGGGTGTTCTGTATTCCTCTCTCCAAACTGTCTTCTTTAGAAACAACAGTGTATGGATACAGATCTACCACATTAAATATTGGCGATATTCCTACACTCGGAGGTAACTGTAACTCATAAGAATTTGCAGAAAAATTTCAAAGAATTCTACAAGGCCCAATATTTTTCATCTTCAATTTGTTGTATTCACTTTTAGGAAACCTCTCCTTGCACAAATGTGCCAGTACCAAGTCTCCTAATTTTAATTGTACCTCTCACCTTTTCAAATTTTCTCTTTGTTTATATTTTTAGCTATTGTCTTGTAGCTTCTGTTTGACTTGTTCATGTAGATCGGTGATTGCTTTTGCAAAATATTCACCATTAGCACTCCTGCATTCTAACTAGCCCAAATCCCACAACTAAAATACTCCACGTGGGTGCATTCCATATAGGATTTGGAAAGGAATCCTACCAGTGCTTCTGTTGGGTGAGTCATTGTAAGCAAACTCCACTTGTGCAAGCATACAATCCCACTGTCCGGAATTTTCACCAACTAGACTCCTGAGCAGATTTCCTAGACTCTTGTTCACAACTTCAGTTTTCCCATCTGATTGTGGATGATAAGAATAATTGAAATTTATTTTGGTGTCTAATTTCTTTCACAATGTTCACCAGAAATGGCCTATGAACTTTACGTCCTTGTCCGAGATGATGGAATTTGGCAAGCCATGCAATCTGACTATATTTGTGAAGAACAAATGAGCTACATGTGTAGCATCACTTGTCTTTATGCATGGAATTAAATGTGCCATTTTGGTGAAATGATCCACCACCACCATGATGGAATCGAATCCCCGTTGTGTCTTTGGCAGACCTAAGACAAAGTCCAAGATGACTGAGTCCCATGGTCTGTTCGGAATGGGTAAGGGTGTATACAACCCTGCATTCCCTTTGCATGTTGACACACTTTACACCTGATCATGAATTTGTGTACATCCCTTTGAATTCTCAACCAATAATAAAAGTGGCTCAGCTGATCCAAAGTCTTTTCTATGCCAAAATGTCTAGCCAAACCTCCATTGTATTTTTCCTGGATTAAGTTCTCTCACAGTGAACATTCTGGAATACACAACTATACTCCTTTGAATAGAAACCCCTCTTGCATGTTATAGTCCAACCATGGACTATTGTCTCTCAACAGTGGATTCTAGAAAGCTTCATAAGCTTCCTTAAAATATGCATCCACTTCATACAAGTCTTTGAGATGCTCAAATCGTAACACTTGTACTGCGCTTTCTTGAAATATAAAACTCATCCTGCTCAACGCATCTTCCACCTTATTGGCCTGACCACTCATATGTTTAAAAAAAAATGTAAAAGTCTGCAAGTACTCCAGCCACTTTTCATGTTTATGATTCAGCTTGTGTTGCTGCATAATATATTGCAACGTAGAATTGTCTGAAAACAAGACAAATTAATTAGTCAACAGATAATGTCTCCAATGCTTCAATGCTTGGATGAATGCATAAAAATCTTTGTCATAATACATATACATATGTCTGCTCTCATTTGACTTCTCACTGAAGTATGCTACTAGCTTATCTTCTTGGCTGAGTATTGCACTAATGGTTATCCCACTGGCATCACAACAAACTTGGAAAAATTTGTTGAAGTCTGGAAACTTTGGGATTGGTTTTTCTGTAATTTTCTTCTTTAAAAACTGAAAACTCCTCTCAATAGGTTTTTTACAATGAAAAGGTTGATTTTTCTTAGTGGTATCTAACATAGGTGCACAAATACCACTGAATGTTTTAATAAACTTCCGATAGAAACTTTCCAATCCATAAAAACTTCTTACTTCAAACAAAATTTTAAGAGATGGCCAGCTAAATGTGTCTGCAACCTTCTCTAGATCCATCTTCAACTCATTTTCAGAAATGACAAAGCCTAGATAAAGCAACTCTTTCTTGAAAAAATAACATTTTTTCAAATTTATTAACAATTTATTTTGCTGCAATTTTTCTAGCGCATACGTGACATGTCAAAAATGTTCTTCCTTTGTTTTGATGAAGATAAGTATATCATCCAGATATACAATCACAAACTTACCAATGAATTCTTTCAACATCTCATTCATCAAACACATGAATGTGTTGGGCACATTGCTCAGCCCAAAAGGCATGACCACCCACTTGTGCAAGCCTTCATTGGTCTTGAAAGTTGTCTTCCATTTGTAACCTTCTCTAATTTTGATCTGGTGATATCAATTTTTCAGATCGATCTTTGAAAAGTATGTTGATCCACTCAAAAAATCCATCATATCATCCATTTGAGGTAAAGGAAACTTATACCTGATAGTGATCTTGTTTATCGCCCGAAATTAGTGCACATCTGCCATTCGCCTCCTTTCTTGGGAGCTATAACAGTGGGCACAACACAAGGGCTCAAACTCTCTCGAACTAGTCCTTTATCAAAAATTCCTATACTTTCTTCTTGATCTCCTCATTGTCTTTCGGAATCATCCAGTTAAAGCAGCTTTATTTGGAAAACTGGCTCTTGGAATAAAATCAATATGGTGACTAATGCTTTGCTTTGGTGGTAATTTATCTAGTAGATCATCCACAACAATATCACTAAATTCTTGCAGCATGTCATATATTTCCACAAGAAAATCAATGATTTCCGTATGCATTAAAACTACTCTTGGCCTCTGCACAACTGCAGAATTCACTCCATTCTCCTCAATCTGTCGCAGAAACTCCTTCCCACCTATCAACAGTGTTTTAGTACCACTAGTTTCTGTAGTCTCTTCTTCTTTCATGGGAACTAGCATATGCTTTATCCCATCCTTCACAAATATGTAACAATTATTTTACCCATCATGGACAAAATTTCTATCATATTTCCATGGTCTTCCTAGCAGAATATGGCACACGTACATAGGCATAATATCACAAGATATCTTATCTTTGTACTTGCTCCACCTCACACTGCTCATCAACCAGCAGTTGGTGTCCCTTATGCAACCAAGACACCTTATAGGGAGTTTGGCGCTTTGAATTCTTCAAACCCAAATTTTCCACCATCTGATTGGCTATGAGGTTATCAATAATCCCACTATCTATAATCAATTTTTAGCATTTTCCATGTGACTTACACACAGTTCGGAACAATGCTTTCCTCTGTGTCAGATCTGCCATCTCCTTAGCTAGTTTTATCAATACCTTATTCAAAACCAAGGCCTACCCTATTTCTGGCACATTCTCCACCTCTTGTGGCACTGCCTCTGCTTCATTAGGTTGAGCAAAATATGCTCCCCTCTATCTAGCTGGTTCATTTTCAGGCCATTCATAAGACCCATGTCCCAATTTGTGACACTTGTAACACTGGTAGGCATTTCCTCTGCCTCTGCCATTACCTCTTCGTCGATGGTATGGCCTTCCACCTTTAGTGTTACCTTCCTTCTCATTCTATCCCGAAGTCTTTGAACTACTGCCTTATTCATTAATATTGGCAATGCTACCTTTGCCAAAGGACTATCCTCTTCCTCTACTAGGTCCACGTCCTCTTCTTGCATTATTTTTCTTGGCAATATTTTCTTCTGCCTTCAAGGCACACTGGTATGTCTCCTCTATAGTTTTTGGGGAAATAATAATGATTTCATCCAAGGTTTCCATCTATAGGCCATTCACAAATATGGTTGTCTTCTCAGGGGTATATTCAAAATAACTAGCCCTCAAGTTCAATTTATGGAACTCTTATGTGTATTCCTTTACAGTCATTATCCTGTGTTTTAGGTTTTGCACTTTTTAGTAAAGGGAAATTTGGTAATATTTAGGTAGGAACTTTCTTTTCATTTTTGAAATCATCCTATCCCAACTCTTGATCAAATGCTTGTTCAGTCTTTGAATTTTTTCCTGCACACTGTCCCACCAAAGTGCAGTGTGGCCTTTCAACTTATTGACAACAAACCTGATTTTCCTGTCCTCACTAATTTCCTCATACTCAAAGTATTTATCTAACTCACTTATCTAGTTCAAAAATGCTTCTATGGAAAAACTGGCATCATAATTAGAGAGCTCTGTTTTTGGCTTGCTACTAGCCATGAAAATAGATTTTAGTAATATGATTTATGGTGGCTCATTCTCTGGCTCATCTATTTTTGCATGTGGCTCCACATCTTCACTGTCATCTCCACCTTTAGGATCCCTACGCCTTCTTGCTTCTACTACTGCAAAATGTGCTAACAACACTTGAATTTCTTCGCGTAGTTCTTCTTCTTTTGCTCCCCTTGTAGCACTTCCTCGGCCTCTTGTCCCTACTTCCATCTTCACATAGGAAGAAAACTTGCTTTGATTCAAATTGATGCAGACTCGTTGCAATAAGGTCAAATTACGCTGCGAAATTGAGTTTTTAAACTCCTCACAAAATCCCCTTACTTTGTAACAGAGTTAAATCCTTGGAAGTTATCAACATACATACTTGCGCGATCAACAACGGAGTTTTTATAACATACGCAGACCTAAGCAAATAACCCAAACCAACGCATAAACCAAACAAAAATGTGAACCTGTGGGAGTTCCTTCCGGAGAGACCCACACAACTCTTGACCAATCAACGTACAATTGCACTTGGCACAAAATACAAATTAACTTAACACGCTAAAGTCTATTCCCTACGAATTGTGATTTTGTGCCACGCTGACACATGTCCTCCACTTTGCATCACAGAATTTTAAATTCACCTTGTCATGGTACTTAGCGCTAACACCTAAACTTTGCGATGTGCGGTCGCCGCTTCAATCTCCACCGTTGGCTTCTGCAGGATCCGATGGCCTGCGCAACTCCCTCTCCACACCACTTTGCATCGCAAGTTATTAAACTTAACTTGTGAAATATCTTAATCGTTATTTTCTACAATGTGATATGTCTCTTCGCCTATGATGCGATATTCCACCATTGGTTGGCTGGATCCAATGGCCCTCGTCACACCTTCAAATATGATTGATATACGCTCTATAGTCAACACAATATTACATTCAACAGAGTATGCAAGGTCTATAGACCCGCCATGCCTTCAAATCTGATTTGTATTCTTGATGTGCATCTCAATTTCAACAGAGGTTCAAATAATTAATTTAGAAATAGGCAGCCTGATCAAAGCACAAAAAACCTGGATTAATCTTGGAAATAAAGTATTGTTCCAAAAAAAAGATTCTGATCAAACAAAAAATACTGGGAAATGATTTGAAAAATGGAAAACACAGATCCCAGCCCTCAGATGGCTGTTTTTTACATTTACTTATGCTCCTCTATTCTCTCCTATCTCGCTATCGATGGCAGAACCCCACAATGGTGGATTGGATTTGTTTTTATCCCTTTCCCCGGAATCCACACATGGTTTAGAAACAGTTAATTAGTTTCAAAACAATTTATTCAACTGAAAAATTAACTAATCCTAATTTAACCATTATTTTATTTTGCAAATTAAAATGGTTGAGTTAGCCCACATTAACTTAAAAAAGATACTTAAAAAAAATAAAGTCTTCAAATTCTTGGACTGCTGATCTTCTTTCCATGCCACAACATGTGACCAATTGTTATGCGGATTAATCCCTCTTGCAGAAAATACGATCTCCCTAGTATTCTATGAATAGCTAGAAAAAACGTCCATTTGGAAACCTTTTTCTCTAGACTAATTTCAATTCAAAATTATTATAAGCAAAGAGGGAGGACATGCCCCTACCTTGAAATCGAACATTTTATCCAGTATTTTATCCAGTCTCTCCAAAGAGGCTTCTCCAGTAAGTAGAACCCGCAATCAAAGACAACACAAAAGAATCAAAGCACCTGCAACATATAATAATCAAGAAAAGATAATCCAACTTAGTGATCAAGGAGTCTAAGTATTGATGTTATTCAACAAGCATAAGAACAACTGAATGAGAAAAAGAGATCGATATTTATTATCTTGAATGAAAAGAGTAACCTTATAACTAGATGCCTTGATTTCATATAGGTTTCTCCCGGGGTCCTGAACAATTGTTCCTCCTTCAGTTTGACAAGACTTCCTCTCTGAATACTAGCATGGAGTTATGGACATAAGGGTGTGATAATTCTAATGCCAACAAAAACTAGTGTAGAGAGTATGCACTCTTGAGAATTTCTTCAGTAACTAGCATGTATGTCTACCCTTGATATGAAACTTGAGCTCAATTTATAGAGAAATGGAGGTAGTTTCAATTCCATGAAGAGGGGGATGGATTATTCTCATAAAGGGATTTGAGCTCCATTTACCAAGGGATAAGCTCCATGAGTGAAGGGATAAACCTTGAACTAATCATGCTTCTAGAAGCTTCCAGTTGGGAGAATATTCACCCATCCAGGCTTTTATAATTTAATTTTTCTTTAATTTGACTTTTTATGGGGGTCCATAGGTTTTATTAGCAGAACGTGTGGGGGCTACCGCAGGCTATAGAACAAGTATCCCCGAACCTACAGGAAAAGGCTAAAAAAAGGGGCGGAGTTAGAATTTTTAGGGTTTTAATGGGATTTTATTTAGTTCCAAGACTTGGTTTAGGAACATTAGGGTTTTTTATTTCTAAGGGAGCATGATATAGGAGGTGATAGATTTATACAGATTATCAAATGTCATGGTGAAAAAATAACGTGTAACAGATTTCCCCCTAAAGTGCAAAGTCTAATGTTGTTCTGAAGAGTGAAGTGCTTTATCATTCCGAGGATTGGATTGTGGACACACCAATCAAAAACCTGTAAAAACATTCAATGCAAGCATATATATATATATATATAGGCATTCCCATACTCAGATCAAAACTAACTAAATGTTATAGTACATATAAGATTTTAATATTACATCAAAAGTAGACATAGTATGGGCACATCCATCTATCATAAGTAGTCTACTGTATCATGAATAATAAAACTCCTCGTAGCTTGGATGATGGAAACTAGATCCAGGCTCTTGATTTTCGCTTCTCGAACTAGTACGATTATATCCATACGATTGATTGTGTCAAAGTCAAACATGGTAGAAACCACTTGATTACCAATCAATAATGTGAACTGTTAACAAGTGTGAGAGAAACCACCAATAAAGAAAATGGATCTCAAAGTACTCAGTAAAATCTATGACGTGTGAATGAATGATTTGCAGTCGAAAATCATAGAATTATCTGATCGAAGTTCAATGATGTAACCTATCGTTAAAGGGGAGAAACATGCCATTAGGGCATGCATATCCCAAGGTACTAATAGGATTCTAGATCAACTTTCTAGATGATGAGATTTCATCGATAGAAAGTGACCCATCGTAGGAATGGCCACGACACGAAACCAGTAGATCAAGTTTTGAAGAAATTTTTGTAAGGACTGACTCAGGGATGGTCAACGTGAATGGAGACAAATTTTTGCAATTAATTTTTTATTTGAAATATCTTTTGAACACATAAAGAAACTACAGATGGTTTAGCAGCAATTGACCTAAATCTAATAAATACCCAGAAACTGGCTGAAGACTTTCAATATGGTTTGATTAACTATTAGACAAAGGATTTTCCAACCCAGGTACAAGTGTGACAAAGTATCATGTTCAAGATTTCCATGCCACTTTTTAAACAAGAGTGACAACTGTATTCTTTTTCTCTCATTTCCCCCCACCATTACTGGCAAGTACCTCTTTATTTTTGACAAGCTTGAGGAGGATAACAATTTCTTTTTGTGTAAGCTCATCCTCCATATGATTTCATATTAGTATTAAAATAAAAACCTAAGGAGTGGTTTGGTCCTTTTTGTAATTGATAGGTCCTTTAATTTTAAATTTTAATGAGTCCAGTATAGGAGAAACTCAGCATTTTTCAATTTTAGGGAGTCAGAAGAAAAACATAAGAAAACTCCGTGGTTGTACTTTTTCATAAATTTAGTCTCTCAAGCCTGAGAAAGGATAAAACAATACAGGAGAGAACTCTATTGACCATGATTAGTCAATGCATACCTTTTTCGTAAATAGCCCATTTCAATCTAGAAAAGGGGTAAACTTATACTGAAGGGACAACTGCTCATTTCCTTTAATGAGTTTGAATAGTCAAGTATTTTGTGATATTTTCATATTTAGAGAGTCTGAAAAGGGCTTAAAAGAGAACTCCAGGGTTTTTCTTTTTTCGTAATTTTCAAGAGTTTGAAAAAGTGATAAAAGTATACTCGGCATCAAAATAATTATTTTCACCAAAAAATATTGTATCATACACAAAAACTCAAAATATTACACATACCTATTTCCAAGAAGTAAAAGATATTTAAAAATAGCTTTTAAAAGTGAAAAATAAAAAAAATATAATATTTTATTCGTTCAAAAACTATAAAAAGGAGTTAAACAAAATCATTTTCACCTTTTGTCTTCAGAGCAGTCAATTGAGAGCTTTTGGCAAAAAATCTCTGGAGCTAATATCAGGAAAACCGACCATCCATTCTGTGAATTGTCAGAACCAGGTAATCCACTTCATCTTCTTCTTCATTTATATCCATTTAATTTCTCCGTTTTAGCCTTAATTTCAATTATTGGGAGGAATTTGTGTTTAAAAATGCACTCTCAGGGGTCTGTAGGTCATGTGCACGCTACCCGCGAACCACGATAATTTTTTAAATAGAAAACTATTGGGCTGCTGCGGTTTTTGTGTGGAGCCCGTGCGGACGTCTGCACTGTCTCTTTAAAAAAACTGCAGAGGCACCGTGACCATTTTTAAACTCACAAATTCTCTTAAAAATGGTTCAATTTTTATGCTCAAATGGTTCTAACTTTCAAATGTGTGTGTTTGTAGGCTATTCCACCATGCTAGAGTGGAGGGAATGTCAATATGAGGCTATATACAATGAAGCCATGGAAGATGCTAAACAATACGTACATTGCAAACTTGTGGGTTATATAAGTTCTGGGATATCCAAGGTATTAAAGCACAAGTAGAGTTGATGACATGGATAGTAAATGTATGGGAAGTCCTAGACCAATGGTTCATCATTGGTGACCATTGGCTCGAAATTGAGCCAGAGGATATCTTTTTTCTCACTGGATTTTCTCAAAGAGGAGAAACATATCCTTGTTTGGGGCTAGACAAGGTGGCCTACCCATTGCCAGCTACAAACAATTTTGAAGTGATGAGGCATATCCAAAGGATAATCACATAGACATTAAAACTATCTTGCGATTAGATCTCAAATTTATTGCATTTACAGTAACTAGATTGTGTGGGAGTGCAGCTCCACATGTAGCCACTAAATCTCAAATGCAGACCGTAGTAGAGTGTTTTAGAGGTACCATATTCAACTGGTGCGAAGGGGTATTGGCCAACATGAAAGGACAATTAACTCAATCAAAGAATGAAAAGTTGAAAAAATTTGGTAATGCGCCATTTTGATTTCTTTTTCTTTAGAGATAATCTCGCTTCTCACCCCTCAGCTGATTCTAGTAGATCATGGGGAACCTCGGGAACCTCATATGGTATGTTGGGTTGCATTAATGGGCCACCATGGTGGCGATGGTAGTTCAGTGGTTTGGTTCACTCCACAATACTTTATGTGGCTAAGAAACCAAGTCTTCACCATCGAAGACTTCCCCTATGCAGGTATGGATTTCAGAGGTGATCCTAAGATGTATTTTCCTCCAGGGGCATAGTGGGACGAATCAGGTAAGCAAACTATTTTGATGTTTTTAATATATATATTTTTTAATCATCCAATACTGATAACAATATTTAAATGCAAATTTCAGCCCACGACGAGAAGCTACACTCAGCCATTTTGATAGGTGGCAAGAAGAGCCTATAGCACCACTACAAGATCAGACAACAAAGATCCTAGAAGATATGGAACAAAACCTAGAGAGGTTAACCATAGACATTCCTAAAACATGAACATATGACATTATTCTCCGGCTTCAGAGACATGTTACATGTGTTCCAGGACCATTTAGGAGATTCCTGCACAAGGTGGCGCGTGCCATAGTCTATTACCAAGATCATCATCACGGATAGTGGATGATCATTGTGGATTGAAATGTTTTTTTTTTTGTATCAGTATCTATTATATCATAAGGTATTTGAACTTATGATCATAGATGATGTAATATTTTTGAAAACAATCTTATATATGATATTGCTACTTTTCTCTGAGTATTTTGTTCAACATGTATGGAATGTTGTTTTGGTTTACTATGTTAATGTTGGAAATGTCTATTTATAACAAGATTAGCTAATGCATTGGCAAATGTTTTTTAAATTTCTTGAAATATATTGATATTCGATGTAATCAAATTGTCGTTACAAGAGACGAACATTCAAAAATAATCTCAATAACATTGGATTTTTATTTTCATATACCTTGTTTAAATGTAATACAATGAGTTCTGAATCCAACCTAAAGATCAAATGTTGAATACCAAATGAAATGGTATCAGATAATAACTAAATAATTGCACTATATTCTGCAATATTGTTCAGTGTTTGACCAATCCATACCCCATGCATAGAAACTAACTTATCGGAGGGTTAATAGATAACCCAAGCCACGGAAGAGAGATTTCATGTACTACGACATCCACCATCAGCAAAACCAATGTATGTTTGAAGGGATGTCGACATCTGAAATATCAAGAATAATCAAGATAAGCAGTGATAGTAGTAACAACAAACTTAATCTAGGCACACTTATATAATCTAAGGCACACTAAAAAGTAACTGTTGTACAAGTGAGATCTTCACATGAAATTCAAGCATAATATCTCTTAAGATAAAGACCATTTCTGGGTTTATCTAAAGAGACCCCATCATAATCAGTCAATTCATAGGCTCCATTCGCAAGAACATGCTTAACAATGTAGGGACCATGCCACATTGGTTCGAATTTTCCAGCACCTAACTTATCGTTAGCTTGATCGTATACTAAGACTAGGTCACCTTCTGAAAAAACATGAGGGGTAACACTTTGATCATACTGAGATTTCACACGTCTCTTATGAGCTTCGGTTTCTAATGCAGCGGTGCACCGAGTCTCATCTAATTTTTCTAAGTACAAAAATCATTTTTCCTCTTCAGAGGTAGCTGGTAGTAACTCAATGGCTAAATTGGAGTGATGGTATTTTGTATTCAATGGGTAACACAGCTTCTAAACCATAGAAAATTTTAAAAGGAGTGAACTCTGTAGAAGTTTTCATAGAGGTTCGGTATGCCCACAGTGCTGAAAAAATCATGGTGTGCCAATTTAATTTGTGAGTTCTGATAATATGTTTAATCATGGTGGTTAAAACCTTGTTGATGGCTTCAACTTGACCATTATCAGGTGGGTAATATGGAGTAGAACTATCATGGCGCAGGCCAAGTTGATCAGAAGTTCGATCATAATTATATTTCTAAAATGACTCCCATGGTCTATGATTATAGCTTGAGGCACACCCAAATGAGCAATCACATGATTGAATACGAGTGCAGCTATAGTTTTTCCATCTGTCACGAATGTAGGCATCACCTCAACCCATTTGGTAAAGTAATATATAGTGAGAATAATATACCCATGCCCCTCAGTTGAGTGAGGGTTACATGTAATGAAATAAATGCTCCATTTCGCAAAAGGATCGACATCAATGATTGGGTGAAGAGGACCTGGAGGCGCACGCATATTTCGATAAAAAATTCGGCAGTTGTGGCATTTTTGAACTGCAATAATACAATATTTGAATAACGACGACCAAAAATAAATAGTGCGCAATATCTTTTGGGCTGTGGAAAACCCATACATATGACCACCACATGCTCCAGAGTGGCAGTCATTCAAAACCCTTTCAGCCGCTTCGTGAGTTATACAGCATCAAAAAACAGAATCCGCACCATGACGATAAAGAGTGTCTCCAACAATATTATATTGATGGTATTGGTATTATATTCTCCATCGATTTGAATGTGAAAGCTCTAGGCGAAAGGTTTGGGTTTGAATATATATAATGATATTTCCATACCATGGATCTAATCTACTGATAAGAAACAGAGATCCATCTGCAATGGGATTCTCTACAACATTTTCTGTCTCAGTATTGGGAAAGTCACACATAAGCTCTACAAGCACGAGTGATTTCTTTGATTTATATTTCTCTAATTCCAAATCAAAATCTTGTCGGATGAAAATCCATTTAGAGTATTTTCTCCTGAGTGATTGTTTTGTCAAAATATACATCATCGGGTTGCAATTAGATATCACAATTGTTTTATGTAACAATATGTAGTGACGGAATAATTGGATAGCTTGAACTGCTGCCAAGGCCAATTTCTCCACATGCAAATACTTGATTTCTGTCGGGCTAAGATTCTGACTTAGATAATAGATCACATGCTCATTGTGAGATTCATCCTCTTGAACCAGAACCATTCCAATGGTGGAATCAGAGGCTACTAAGTATAAAAATTATTCCTGGTGGTAATTGGGTGGATGCAATAATGGTGCATGGGTCATCACATGTTTTAATGCATCAAAATATCGATAAAAAATGTCATCCCAAATAAAAGGAACACTTTGTTTCAAAAACCAGGTAAAACCTTTTGTTAACTCAACATAGTTTGGGATAAACCTACATAGAAAATTTTCTTTCTCTTGCAAAATTTGGAGTTGGAAAAGTGTGGAAGGAGTGTTAGCCCCCTAATTTTCTCTCTTTTTACTACTTTTCCCTTCCTAAATTATAACCATTTACCCTTGTTTCACCTCCTTTATGCACCCTCATCCCGCACCAGTCCAAGCATGGTGACATATTTTGTACAAACCTTTATTCTTAATATTTTAATTTGATTTAGCATTTATTAAATATTTACTACATGATTTCTTACTTTTAAATTATTCTTTGTAACTTATCGATATCTACAATGTTGTTTGGTGGTTAGAATGCTTATCATTATTGTTGATCCTAGTGCAGGATCAGCTCTTGTATTGTTACCATCACAACAGATCCTCACGGCGGATCCGAACCCTCTCGATCACCATCTTGACTCAAGTAGTTTCTACCACGACAACACATAATCCAAAGGTAGCCAAAGATTAGATCTGCGAAGGGTGGAAGCTGAAGATTGGTTATAGCCAGTTTTGCAAAATCGTCTTATTTTGAAGACCGAACAATCTAAATTCTGCATTTTGTTATGAAGTAGTTGAACGATCTGTTTCGACCTTCCGCCAATATATCTATATAATGTAATTTGTAAATAGGACTAAGGAGTGAAAGTTTTAGAGAATAGAGAAGAATAGAGAGGCGATAGCAGGTTATTTTTTTGTCACCCAAATCTGGGCTAAACGTGTATTCATACATATATTTACCTCAATGATCTAATAAAAAGGAATTTCACCTCGGTTTCATGAATTGTGCTTTTATGGTTTGGTGATTAATTAAATCAAGTGCTGAGTAGAATTTTCTTTTAAGACGGAAACACGCTGGTTGGCTAGGGCCCAGCCAACCCAACACGTTTACCCCATTCTCTTATTTTTGTAATTTATGTTTTATTGTCGGAGTATGATTTAAATTTTAGCGCATAAATTCCTGTCTGTGTGAAAACGGATCCATTGCGTGAAGCAAATAGAATTTCTTTTCCCTGCAATTTAATTTCCTACAAATTTACTTTCCTGCACCTAATTTTGGGTTGGCTTTCTCTACCCGGTCCAAGCAGGAGAAATCATCTTGCACCAATGCATGTTGGTGTGACATTTCTTTTTTGCAATTTTGATTGGCTTTCCCCACCAGGCCCAAGCAGGAGACATGCACCTACACCAACGCACGTTGGTGTGTTACAACAAGTCTTCATTTACTTTCTGCAGCTTTCTTTCATTAAATGATTATGACAAGATAGATGTTTATTTTCTTTATTTTTTCACTTCGTTAAATTCAGAAACATTTACTTTTCATATATGCAATTTGGTTTTACAACAAAGTAGCACTTGCGACAATTAAAAAATTATTTCAAGAATTAAAAGCTAAGTACAGGAAGCTCTGATTGGGTGCAAGAACTAGTTTCTTGTCAGGATCTAAGTGCTATAAACCTTGAACATTTCGAGCCCTTGCATGAAGTAGGAAAAACTTCAGTAAAGACACAGTTTATACCTTCTACATAAAACTATGATCCTATGCAGGACAGATTAATGCAAGAAGGAAGGAAATCTCTAAGGACGCAGATTTAAGGGCCCATCTAATGAGACTGCTAAAATGCCTCTGCTAAGGAAAAACAAACTCTTAGTAGTTAAGCATAATCAGCTAGATTGATTGCCTTTTTATCTTTGATCTCCTTTTCGCAAATGAATTCTTTCTCGTTTCAGTATTAGATTATTTTGATGACTCAAGTTATCTTTTTCTCGTCTTGATTTGATTCTGGAATATTTCCTTCAAAGAAATTAGGGATTTATATTAGAAATATTCATACCATATCTGGCATTGCCTGTGCTTTGTCTCTAAGTTGACGAGTCCCCCAGGTTGACAATTAAGTGTTGAGGAGTTTGCTTAGGTGTAATTCTTGCACCCAAAATTTTGGCGTCGTTGCTGGGGAGGCGATTTGATTTGGTAATAATTTTCTGATTAAACGAATAGAGGTAATTTTTTTCCTTATTTCTGCAGCATTTTTTGGAAAATTTTTTGAAGGAATTTTACTGGTATTAATTTATTTCTGACAACACTTTTTTAGAAGTTGTCTGTTATTTTTCTTTCTTTTTTTCTTTCTGAAATGAATGCCTAGGAAAGGTAAGGGTTCGAAGCCCACTAAGGGCCAAAATAATTTTTCTCATATTGGGTCTCCTTCTGCAAGCAGGAAGCCTAATCCAATTCAAACCCATCATGCAGGAACAATCCACCTAGACTCTGGTAATAACATCTCAGGTGTGGATCAACCTATGGAGAGTGGTATAAGTAATAAGGGAACAATGGTGGACCAAGAAGATCATTTGGAAGGGACTGGTGTCAACCAGGTAAGTTAAGGACAATTCACTTTTGTGTTTCCAAATATGGATCCCGATACTGTATCACAGATGAAGAATATTCCACCATCAGCTCTCCCTCATTTCCATGGTAAAGTTCATGAAGATCTTGACTCTTTTCTATTTGAGTTTGATATTCTATGTAGAAGTTATGATTATGCAACTGAGGCTCAAAATTTAAGATTATTTGTTGCTACCCTCAAGGACTCAACGCTTCGCTGGTTTATGGGGTTAGGCGGAAACACCATAACTTCTTGGGATCAGATGAAGAGATTATTTTTGTGTAAATATCAAGAATATTGAAAAACTTGGGACATGCAGGATGAAATATTTACAATCATACAAGATGATGATGAAATGCTTGAAGATTATTTGGAAATATTTCTATATATTTTACAAAGGTCAAAACTTAAGCTTGATCTCAACACTATTAGAACCTTGTTCTTTAGAGGACTTACTGATAATGCTAGAAACAATTTGAATCTATTAGGACAAGGTGATATTTCTCAGCAAAATTTTGATCAAATTTGTGAATTATGCTAGAAATTTTCAAGAAATCAATATAGATCCGGTAGAGGAACTCGAAAAAGAAATAGAAAAATTGAATCTATTGATGCTATGATTATTGGACTAGAAAATAAAATGGAAAACATGAAAATTGATATAATGAATACTGTTACCAAATATTTAGACTCCTTAAAATTTCAGCAGAAACTCATGAAGGAACAAGAGTCATTATGTATTTTATGTCCTAAATGTAGAGACAAGCATCCCCCTAAAGAGTGTCCTCTTAATTTGAAAGAAACTAATAAGTGTGCTATTTGTGCAGAAGACCATATCATAGAAAAATGTTCCTCTATACCAGGACTTAAAGCTATATTTACAGGGGGACAGCCTGAAGCTAAATACTTGAATGCTATGGGAGCAATAAGGAATTGGGCTTAGGTAGGTACAAGTATGGCCTCTGAATTTCCTCCACACTATTTTGGTTATAATTCACATGCATATTATTATCCTAACTCTCATTAGCAGTGGCATTATGGGAATTAATATCAGCATGGGCAACCTTCTCAACCATGGAAACAAGGTTGGAGAGGGCCAACTCATTCTCCATATTCCTACCAGCCACCTATGTAGTCATATCCATCTACGCATGCACCTTATACAATGCCTCAACTTTCGAGTCAGTCCACTCCACCATTGCCTTTACCTCCACCCTTTTTACCTCCTCAGTTTCCTACTCAAACTATGCCCAATCCTAATAATAATAAAGCAGTGAAAATTATCCATATAAAAAATCCACCTTTACCATTCGAGTACCAGTTTATTCCAGTCGGGTTTCATGATATTCAATTAAGATTGGGAAGGACTGTAACATCATAAAATCAGAAGCAACCTATGGTGATCATTAAAGAGAAAGGAGAAGAGGAAACTCTCAACCATTCTCCGAAAGTTGTCACTAAGAAACCCTTACCCTCTGAATCCTTTCCATCTTCTTCCAACTAGCCTCCCTTCCCAGAGAGGCTAGTAATGGAAAGAAGAGAGCTTGTTTCTGAGACTATTTTGGCCTCTCAGCTTCAGAATCTTTTCATTAAGATACCTTTGCTTCAAGCCATCAAAGATATCCCCATTTGTACCAAGATTATTAAGGAACTCTGTCTCAAGAAACCCAGGAGGAAGATATTGGAACCCTGAACAGTTTAATTTGTTGGTAGGGCAGCAGAATTGATGATGGGATGTGTGTCTGTGGAAAAATATATTGATCCTAGAAACCTTGTTGTCTCAGTTCAGATTGGTAATGTCCTTGTCTCTAATGTTCTTATAGAACTGGGGGAAGCCATTAATGTCATGACTAAGCAAACCATGGATCAACTTTAGTTATCTCATCTTGGCCCTACTCCCACTGTGTTTGAATTAGCAGATAGATGTAAAATTAAGCCAGAAGGAGTATTGGACGATGTGATCATCTCATTAGGTTCTTCGGAATATCCTACTGATTTCATTGTGCTTGAGCCAAAGAACCCAGTAGGAGGACATCCCTTTATATTGGGTCGACCATGGCTTGCTACGGCTGATGCATATATTGGATGTCGTTTCGGTGATATGTATATCTCACATGGATATTCTAGGAAGAAAGTTACCTTATACCCCCCTGCTAGATCCATTCAGGACCTTCGAGATACCTTATGGTTGGATCAAAGAATTGATGAGGAGACTTAGCCTATTTCCCTCATTCATCATTATATTGGGTCTTCACAATAAGATGAGATTCAAGATTTCTTGAATAATCTAGACATTATGCCTAATTATGAGCTTTTGAGCCAAATTTTCAACCCAGATTTTCAAGAAAATCATGATTCTCATTCTTCTGTACCACTGAATTTGACCACTCCCTTAAGTACTCCTGAGCCTGATAACACTCTTGTTGAGATTAGCCCTGGTAAATCCATGCATATTAGTTCAGATTTGGACTCATCTCAGCAAGAGCAGCTTGTGAATTTGTTGCAAAACCATATTAGTGCCTTTGCTTGGGGCTATGAAGATATGAAGGGTATCCCTCCTGAAACTTGTACACATCACATATATATTCGGGAAGGAACTCGACCTATCCAAAAACTCAAAAGGAGAATGAATCCAGCTCTAAGAGACATTGTGAAGGAAGAAGTACATAAACTCTTAGATGTTGGTTTTATTTATCCTATTTCCGACAGTCAGTGGGTCTCTCCATTAGTACTAGTACCTAAGAAATATGGAAGATGGTGTATTTGTATTGATTATCGAGAATTGAATAAAGCCACTCTTAAATATTACTTCCCTCTCCCTTTCATTGATCAGGTGCTTGATACCCTTGCAGGAAAGAAATATTTCTCCTTTTTGGATGGCTTCAGTGGTTATAGCCAGATACAGATTGCACCTGAAGATCAGGATAAAACTACTTTTACATGTCCATGGGAGACATTTTCTTACAAAGTGCTTCCCTTTGGTTTATGTAATGCCCCAGCTACCTTTCAAAGGGCAATCCTGGCTATATTTTCTGATCTAGAATTTGTAGAAATTTATATTGATGACTTTTTTGTGTTTGGTGATTCTTTTCAGGAATCTCTCAAAAATATGGAGAAAGTACTTCTTCGTTGTAAAGAAGCCCATCTCACTTTGAGTGATAAGAAATGTAGATTAATGTGCAAATTGGGAGTGGTGATCTAGTCCATTTGAGTGATCGAGTCCATTCTTACAAAGACAGTCAATATGCATCGGAAATACTGGGCTGAAATATTACTAGAAGCTTTGTGGGCATATGGAACCACTTGGAGAAAAAGCATGGGACATACACCATATGAGCTGGTATATGGAAAATATGTTCTGTTACCGATTGAGTTCTAGATTAAAACCTTCAGAACTACAGTTCAGTTAGAATTAGATCTCCGCAAGGCACAACAACAACGTCTTCTTCAATTAAATGAGTTAGATGAATTTCGTAGAGATGTTTTTCAACAAAACATATTAATTCAACAGCAAAGGAAAAGGTGGCATGACAAGATTATTCAGAAAAAGTAGTTCCAACCAGGTGATTGGGTACTCCTCTATGATTCTAGATTTAAAATTTTTAAAGGGAAGTTCCATACACATTGGATGGGACATTATGAGGTGATCTGAGTATTCGAGAATGGAGCAGTAGAAGTCAAAACTATTGATGGACAAGATTCAATATTCTTGGTAAATGGGCATAGATTAAAGAAGTATTTTCAGCCGCTTGCCAAGAAATATTTTACACAGCAAGTCCAACAGCAATTTGGGACAGTAGTGGTAAACAGTAAAAACAACCTTTTGAAAACATGAACTCTTCTTCTTCTCAAAAGAAAAAAAAAATTAATAAAAAATAAATAAATAAAAAGTAAAGAAAAATATTTTCCTGTAATTGTGAAAATTAGTTTGCTGACATGATTGCAAAAGGGTCAACTTGAAAACTAACTTGCTGGTAGGAATATCAAAAATTTATAATAAAAAGATAATGTTGCTTGATCTTTAGATATGCTAGTAACCACCGAAGTAAAATCAGGTTCAGCAGAGCCAACCTTTATACAATTGGGGTAATTAGCATGGATATTTTTTATTTCAAGTAATGCTTAATTCTCGTTGTAGTTATTTTCTTGCACCAGTGTAGGCAGACCTTCCAGAAAATTTTCTGCCTTTCTTCATATCCCATTTTGTAATGATCCCTTAGTTTTCTTCTTAAAATCCCAGTATAATTTACCTTCCCATATTCTTCTAAATTTACCCTATCCGCTTCGTAAAAATCCCATTTACCCCTGAATTTTTTTCCCTATCCCACTTCTGTTTATTCCCTCTATGGAACTATTCCTATAATCCCTGTAATGAAATTCCTTCCCATTCTAAAAATTCCCCTTTCCCACTTCTTTGTTCCCTCGTGAATTTATTGCAGAATCTTATACATAGAGAAAAAGGATATGCTCTGAAGCATCAAGAAAGGGCGAAGAAAAATTCCACAATTGAGGAAACTGTCAGAAGTTCAGCCTATATTTTATTTAAATTCTCTCTTTTTTCAGATATTATGCTTGCACTAGTGCAAGCATGTTGTCCTATATAATGATGTAAACAAACACTAGCAGAACAGTTTAGTCAAGCGGTGTAAGCATAATAGTGCAAGCATGCACCTCATCCGAAGCATAATATTTCTTCTTTTCAGAAGTGTACACCATAGGAAAGCAGTCATCATAGAAGTTATGAGAAATTATTTCATTTAATAATAAGTACCTATGCTATCATATCAACTAGGAGAAATATTTTCAAAGTACATTTTTTTTAAAAGTTAATCGTCACAATTATCTTTAATAAATGATAAAGATATTTTTTGAATTATGAAGGAATGTGCAAATATTTAACCATTGCTTAGACATAATTACTCCTCATTCCGCCATAACATTAATGTCCTTTCACTCATATCATTCCCTCACCTAGCCGTTATAACTGTCGCCACCAATACCAATCTAGCACGATTCTAAGATGCCGCATAGCTACGGCTATTTCGGTGGAAGGAATTAGTGATGAGACAGAAGGGATGAGAGATGGTTAGATCCCTATTTATAAAAAGCTCAATTTTCGGGTGTTGCATGCAGATTTTGTTGGATTTTTCATAACTGTTTGCAGCAATGCCGCCTGTTTATTGTGAACCATCTTCCCTCAGCAAGGTAGATTAAACCGTCGAGTTTCACAATAGTCTTGCACTATTGCGAGAACCAGGATTTCTTCCGTTCCTGTAGAAATTTAACGAGCACAATAGGGAGGTGGCCCTACAGTTTGCACAGAGTTTTAAAAATGGTCGTGTAAATATTGGGCCCCTAAGATTTAAAGTCATGGAAAAATCAATAGCACTAGCGATGGGCTTACAGAGCACTGGTGTGCAGTAATTTAAAAATCAGAAGCTCGAGAGGAAGCACTGGTAGCATTTCATTTTTGATAAATACATGAACGTAAACTAGAAGAAAGGAGTTCCGTGTAGTGCTCTGCTAGGACAATGGCAGGACCTCCTTTTTATTCTCCAGAAATTCGTGACTTTTGAGGGGAGGTACTCCCTCACCTTTGTGTATCATTTTAGGATGTTGCAACACTTTGAACCTACCCAGAATGTCTGATGGAGGATGGAATTAATTTTTTCTTAAGATTTTAGAAAAGATGGCCAAGGGCGTATAGGGAGCACGGGCAGACCAGGCCGATAAGAAATTGTATCATCACGGCCTGATCAAGATCTTGGTCCAGAAACAGTTGAAGACTAAAAACATGACTTGGGAGACACTGTTGGAACAAATAAAGGAAACGGATCACCCCACCAGTAGGAGAAAAGGACCGAGTAAGAGTGTGAAGAGAAGTCCTTCCTGCACCAATGCAAGAAGGAAACGAACTAGGAAATCAGCAGAATAAAAGGGCCTTTCTCCAAAGAAATAGAAGACATCGGGTGCACTTGTCAAAGAAACTTCTTTGATGCCCTTAGCGCATGAATAGACCCCTGAAGAGGATGATTTGCTGTCAGTCCTTGCAGACGCAACAAAATCTGTAGAGGTTAGAGACAATATAATATTAGCCGATTTCCTTAAATAGAGCCGGAAAAAAGATGATGAACCTGGTGCGAGTGTAGAACCATAGTCTCCACAAGAGGTTGAGTCCCCTCCTACACCAGTGCAAGAAGATGAACTAGAACCAACACAGGAAAAGGAAGAACCAACACAGGAAGAAAAGGAACTGACATAGGAAGAAGAAGAACTGGAAGAGTTAGAAGAGGAGGAAGAAACAGAAGAGTTAGAAGATGAAGAAGAGCCGAAAGTAGTAGAAGGAGAAGAGGAAGAACCAGAAGAGCAAGAAGATGAAGAAGAGACGAAAGAAGTGGAAGTGGAAGAAGAAGAACCAGAAGAGCAAGAAGAAGAAGAAGAAATGGAAGAGTTAGAAGAAGAAAAAGAACTAGAAGAGGAAGAAGTGTTTAATGAAACTCCGAGGGATACAGAGGTCCCTGAAGAAAATACAGCCACTGTTGAGATAGAGAAGGAAGAAGATTCAGTAGCTTCTGCTACTCAAATACTTGAGCTCGAGCTTCAAGTATAGAATTTAGAGCAGCTCGTAGCCAAAACACAGGAGGAAAAAGAACAGAATAGGGAAGAGTTCACAGCGGAGATCCAAAAGAAGAAAGGAGAAGTCAGGGTATGGAAGTACCATGCTTCACAATGTTTTAGACGGCTTAAAAAGGTGATGAAGAAATTGAAGAGCAGCACAAATATGAAGTCTGAAACACTACAGACTGATGATAGTATGCCAGAGCAGGAGTGAGCTGGAACACTCAAAATTTTGAAGTTTTTTGCAGAGGTAAAGAGTTTTATGAGGACACACAACAACTTAGGGATGGGAGGATGTGATCCCACTAATTTTCTCTCTTTTTACTACTTTTCCCTTCCTAAATTATAACCATTTACCCCTGTTTCACATCCTTTATGCACCCTCATCCTGCACCAGTCCAAGCATGGTGACATATTTGTACAAACCTTTATTCTTCATATTTTAATTCGATTTAGCATTTATCAAATATTTATTACATGATTTATTAATTTTAAATTATTCTTTGTAACTTATCTGTTGAGATTGCAACAAGATGATGAGCTTAGTGGAAAGAAGTCACCTTCACTAAGTGGGCCTGCAGGCTATTTTTGGCGAAGTCTATTTTTAGACATGTCGGTCATATTCTATAAGTTGCAGGATGCTATTTGTGGATGGTTGATCAAGTTGGAAAAATATATGGACTTTATTTTTAGACATATTGGGCGGAATCTATTTTTAGATTGCCAGTCTAAAAATAGATATGTCAAATATTATTAGCTCTTAATAATATTTGGACTATAAACATTATCTTATTCTCTTGGAGCACTTTAGTTAAGTGCACAGATGTGGCACAGGAGCTGACAGAAGGAATTACGCTATTCCTGACGGTTAAGTGGAGCTATTACATGGATACTTCAGTTAGAACTCATGTGACAGATTTTGGTGGAGTTATTGAGGTAGTTGATGGAGTTGTGTTCAGTTTAACTGAGTTAAACATAGTTGAGCTAGTTGTATCTAGTCTAACCGATTGATACACTAGTGAGAGTGGTGTGAATTAATTATTAATTAATTCACTAATTATTAACTCATTAATCAACTAAAGAATACATCAGTTAACTATAGTGCATGGACAGTTTCAGTGGAGACCAGTGAAGAGGTAGGTGAAAGACCAGTGTGACTATCATTTGTGACTATAGTGTTGCATGATTTGCAACACACAGTGGTTGGAGATGCCAATGAGGATTGCATGAGCAAGGCTGGACCAATTTGAGTTCATTCAGAGCCATTCTTCAGCAGAGATTGCGCAGTAGAGGCAGGCTAGTAGGTGGCAGAGATTGGAGCATGAGATTTGCTAGATCAGACCTGATTAGTGTGTAGCAATTGGAGATTGTACTAAGAGCTTGTGAGGAGCTTTGTATGATGATTGTTACATGATCTCTATGACATATAATATACATATAGTTGGGGGTTTTTAGCTTTAAGCTTTCCCATAAATTACTGTGTTCATATGTGTGAATTTTTATGGTTTTAATGTGTGCATGCAATTGATTTTATTTCCGCAAGTAATGATCAATGGTAGAAGAGATTATGTATTGTGCATGAAGTCAAATAGTGTGTGATCAGGAGAATCTCGGATGTATAACATATCAGTTATATAATTTCTACATGGTATCAGAGCTATATTGATCATTGGAGTAGTTGCAAAGCATTGAAGCAGTTGAGTTTTGTGCTGGTGGAATTCAAATTTGCAGCAGTGTTTTCTTGGTGTCAAAGTTGAGATGTATTTCAATAGATTGTGATTGGAGTATGCCCTTGAGGGAAGATCAAATTATATTGCATGGAAGGATAGGATGGAGGCGGTGCTGGAGGATAATGGGTTGAAGGATTTCATAGATGCAGAAATTCCAAAACCTGCTTCTAGCAATGCTGCCGCACTTGACGCATGGCAAAAGAAGATAGTAAAATGTCGAAGGATTCTGTTGGAAGGTGTGAAGGATCACATAGTGTCTAGCCTTCATGGTAAAGCTTCTCCATTCTTGATGTGGAAAGCTTTGACAAACTTGTTCCAAAGCAAGAGCGACCAGAGGAAGTTGGCGCTCAAGGATAAGCTCAGGAATATAAAAATGGAGAAAGGCGACAATATACCCAAGTACCTGATGAAGTTTTTCCAGTGCAGGGATGAGCTAGGAAGTGTGGGGGTTACTTCAGATGATGAGGACTTGGTGAGCTTGGCTCTCCTTGGGCTTCCGAAGATTTGGAATTCCTATCAGGACTCTATCAATGGTCCGGAGAAACTGCCAGGATGGGAGATACTTTGGTCGGATTTTGTGTAGGAGGAGATAAGGTGGAGTACCAGGGATGGATCTTCATCAAAGAATGTAGATGAAGAAAATTTCACTTTGGATGCCAAAGCAAGGAAGGGGAAGGGCAAGAAGAATTCTTCTCAATCTAGTGTGAAAGGAAAGAAGTAGGACATGTCCAAGGTGAAGTGCTTTCACTGTCACCAACATGGACATTACGCCACTAATTGTCCATAGAAGAAGAAAAATAAGAAGGCTGCTAGATCTGCAGCTGGAGAGGCCTTAGCCTCACAGTTTGAGTTGGATTTTTCTCTGATCGCATGCTTGGTATCGAGTGTGATGGGATCATTGTGGTTTCTTGACAGTGGTGCGTCTTTCCACATGACCGGAGACAAATATTTGTTTACTGATTTGGATGAGAAAGATCTTGGAGTGCACATCGAGATGGGCGATGATGGTAGATACAGTGCAACTGGTATCGAGACCATTTCATTTGAGAGGGAGTCTGGTAAACCCTTCGTATTAAAGGAATTCATGCATGTTCCAGGATTAAAGAAGAATCTTATCTCTATGGTGATGTTGGAATACAAGGGATATGATGTTGTCTTTAGCAAGGAAATGGTATGACAACAGGAACTGGAGGATAGGGGTTCAAGAATCATTCACTGTAGATGCCTGCGCAGCAATGGTAGGCAAGGCAGAAGGAGTGGTGAGCCGGGATGAGGGCAAGCTATGGCACAGGAGATTGGGCCATCTTCACCATGGTGCTTTGAAAAGTTTGCAACAGATTTCTACCGGGCTTCCCAAAGGTACACTTGCACAGTCAGATCAATGCAAGGGATGTACTTTGGGAAAATTTGTGAAAGCCACCTTTCATGAGAAGGATATTCACACCACGACGATCCTTGAGAGAATTCACACAGACATGTGTGGACCTTTCTCAGTAGATTCGATAGCAAAGCACAAGTATTATGTGATCTTTGTTGATGACTTTTCTCAAAAGTTTTGGATCTTCTTCATGCAGAAGAAGAGCAAGACATTCTCTAAATTCTGTGAGTTTAAGGCACTAGTGGAGAAAGAGTTTGGGAAGCAGGTGAAGGCTCTTAGGAGCGACAATGGTGGTGAATTCATCTCTGGTCAATTCAAGGAATTTTGCAGCGCAGAAGGAATTCGAAGAGAGCTCATAGCACCTCATAACCCACAACAGAATGGGGTTGCGGAGTGAAAGAACAGAATGATCGTGGGTGCTGCATGGGCGATGTTGCATGATCAGGGCCTTCCCATACACTTATGGGCTAAGACAGATGCGATTTATGTGCAAAACCATTGTCCTCACAAGATACTTGGCATGAGTACACCCGAGGAGGTGTTTTCTGGTAAGAGGCTTGATATTTCTCATTTGAGGATTTTTGGCTCACCTGTTTACATTCATGTGACGAAGGATGCTAGGAAGAAGCTAGAGCCGACCACAGAGGTTGGGATATTTTTGGGGTACAATGATACACCCCACAACTATCGTGTGTATTTTCCAGACAGTTGGAAGACTGTTGTGCGACGGGATATCAAATTTCATGAGGAGAAAGCCATGATGTGTTCGCTTGAGAGGTAGCCACACTTGCATGCAGATGAGGAGCTATTAGTTCCTAAGGATGAGCCTCAGGATGTGGATCAGCCACAAGAGGAGGTTGATGGAGTGGAAGAAACCACTCATGCAGTGCCAATCATCAGAGGGCGAAAGCGCACTACAAAATCTGAGCGATATACTATACCTTGGACCTTATTAAAGCACCGAACTATAGCTTATAGAGACAAATACTCAACCAATATATCGGATAAGGGTCCTTACGAGCTGTTGTTGTCTTGATGTTGTCCTCCTTTCCATATTATGGAGGACCCTATGGGTAGATGCTATATGAAGAGTATGATTCATTATGACTAGCAACAGAGATTGTCCATACCATAACTGGTAGGTTCGCGATGGATCTACAAGGTGAAGCAGGCAGCCGACGGGAGTGTGGAGAAGTACAAGGCGAGATTTGTCGCCCGTGGCTTCTCACAGATCGAGGGGATTGACTATGAGGAGACTTTTGCACCTGTCGCAAGGTACTCTTCCATACGGACGATCCTTGCTCTCTCAGCGCATATGGGGTGGCACATTCATCAGATGGATGTGAAGACTGCGTTCCTCAATGGAGTTATTGAGGAGGAGGTGTACATAGAGCAGCCTGAAGGTTTTGAGATCTTCAGCAATGAGTCGCATGTGGGCAGGGCTGAAGACGATGAGAAGAAGCCAACAAACATCTCAGTTGGAAAAGCACAAGAGACAACATATTTTTCTACCTTGTCTGATCTTCCAAGAGTGAGGTTGATCCATCCAAATGATTTGGTGAGTGTTGCTGATCATTGTACTTTATGTAGATGATTTGATTCTGACAGGTGATGAACTGTTGATACACTCATGCGGAAATTTGGAAGCGCAGTGATGGATTGTTTATGTCTCAAGGCAAGTATGCCCAGGAGATACTAGAGAATTTCAACATGCAAGGATGAAAGCCTATCAACACTCCTCTTCCTGGTGGTTGGAGGAAAGTTGATACTAAATCGACAGAGGTAGTGGATGCCAATATTTACTGACAGTTGGTGGGGTCACTTATGTATCTAGTCAATACACGACCTGACATATGATATGCTGTTAACCAACTTTCAAAAGTTATGGTTAAGCCTAACAAGCTCTTTTGGAAGGCAGGAAAACATGTATTGAGATATCTCAGAGGCACATCAGGATATGGATTATGGTACAGACAGTCGGATGAGGTGAAGCTGTGTGGCTTCACGGATGCAGATTTGGCAGGAAGCCCAACGGACAGAAAGAGCGCATCTAGAGGGATTTTCAGTATCGGGTCGACAACAGTTTCTTGGTATAGCAGGAAGTAGAGATCCATGGCACTCATTTCAGCAGAGGCCGAGTACATGGCAGCAATTTTGGCTGCATGCGAGGCTATATGGATGAGGAAGATCTTGGTTGGATTGTTTGGTTCACACTTAGATCCTACTGTGATATATTGTGATAATCAGAGTTGCATCAAACTCTTGGTTAATCCAGTATTTCATGATAGATATAAACACATTGACATCTGGTATCATCATATCAAAGATTTTGTGCAGCGGAAGATCATGTTACTTTCTTACATTCCTACGGAGGATCAGGATGCTGATATCTTGACGAAGGCGCTCACCGAGAGCAAATTCGAATACCACAAAAAGGGATCGGGGGTGGCGTATAATCCCTATCTTGTTGAGAGGGAGTGTTGAGATTGCAACAGACATGATGATACAGTCATTTACTAAGTGGGCCCGCAGGCTATTTTTGGCGCAAGTCTATTTTTAGACATGTTGGTCATATTCTGAGTTGCAGGATGCTATTTGTGGATGGTTGGTCAAGTTGGAAAAATAGATGGAATTCTATTTTTAGACATATTGGGCAGAATCTATTTTTAGATTTCCAGTCTAAAAATAGATATGTCAAATATTATTAGCTCTTATTAATATTTGGACTATAAACATTATCTTATTCTCTTGGAGCACTTCAGTTAAGTGCACAGATGTGGCACAGGAGCTAACAGAAGTAATTAAACTATTCCTGAGGGTTAATTGGAGCTATTGCATGGAGACTTCAGTTATAACTCATGTGACAAATTTTGGTGGAGTTATTGAGGTAGTTGGTGGAGTTGCGTTCAGTTTAACTTAGTTAAACATAGTTGAGCTAGTTGTATCTAGTCTAACTGATTGATACACTAGTGAGAGTGGTGTGAATTAATTATTAATTAATTCACTAATTACTATCTCATTAATCAACTGAAGAATACATCAGTTAACTACAGTGCATGGATAGTTTTAGTGGAGAGGTAGATGAAAGAGTAGTGTGACTATCAGTTGTGACTATAGTGTTGCATGATTTGAAACAAACAATGATTGGAGATGCCCATGAGGATTGCATGATCAAGGATGGACCAATTTGAGTTCATTTAGAGCCATTCCTCAGCAATAATTGTGCAGTAGAGGCAGGCTAGCAGGTGGCAAATATTGGTGCATGGATTTGCAAGATCGGACCTGATTAGTGTGTAGCGATTCTATTGTACTGAGAGCTTGATATGATAAACTTTGTATGATGATTGTTACATGATATCTATGACATATAATATACAGATAGTCGGGGGTTTTCAACTTTAAGTTTTCCCATAAATTACTGTGTTCATATGTGTGAATTTTTATGGTTTTAATGTGTGCATGCAATTGATTTTATTTCTGCAAGTAATGATCAATGGTAGAAGAGATTTTGTATTGTGCATGAAGTCAAATAGTGCGTGATCAGGAGAATCTCAGATGTATAACATATCAGTTATATAATTTATACATTATCG